>PIJE02001548.1:29218-99218 GCA_002895965.2 Coryphaenoides rupestris | reverse complement strand
ACAGCAGGCGGCGGCAGCGGCAGCGGCGGTCAGAGTGTTAAGCGTTCGGAGAACCGGACGAGCGCACAGTTCCGGCGTCGGCACGTCGCCGTACATCCAGATGTGGGGAGGAGCGCCTCTGCCGAAGCACCACAGCCGGGGTTTGGACGCGCGATGGAGACGTAGCGGGGCTCTCGTCTCCGGAGCGCGCGCCGTGAGGAGGGTGAAGCCGGGCCGCGGCGGGTAGAGCGCGCGCGGCGGGCGACATGGTGCAAAACGTGGTGCTCGTGTTTCTCCGCAGGAGGCTGAGCCAGAGACCCAACGTGGAGGAGTTGGAGAGCCGCAATATCCTTAAACGTGAGTCCACCACTTCTACAAGATCTCCTACTGCTAACTCAATGCTCACTTACTTACTGAATCTCTCTGTGCATTCATTCTGCATTCTACAATTATACAAAATGATGTATGAGCTGCCAAATCACGTGTTATTGAATTTACACCAGTCTGTATAAAGTATATATTATGCATTATAGGCTATGTTGTAACCTACATATTTGTTATGCCCTCATTCATCATTTAGAAATAAGTTTTAAAAAAAATGCATGCCTCATGAATTGCTAATGGGATGACAATAAGTACGTGTTGTGCAGGAACTGTGTGTGGCCAGCATGCTAACAGCTTTATTGATTTGTTACTCATTTCTGCTCTTTCAGAGAGAAATGACCAGACTGAGCAGGAGGAGAGACGGGAGATCAAACAGAGGCTAAACAGAAAGGTGATGGTCACTTCTATATTCATAGGTTCTACACTGGGCCAGCCAGCATTTTAAAAGATGATCGATATCTATATTCACATGGAATGGCGTATGAATATCCTATCGGTATTGACTTTGAAATGTCTGTAAATGTACAGACATAATGAATTATGTCTGTAAGTCTCACAGTAACCATACTAGATGTATATGTGCTGATTCTGAGAATCTAAAGTAGTTGAATTTCCCTCATATGATGAATAACCTTTACTGTGCATCTTATAAACTGCACCTGGGTAAATATATTCAACTTTTCGACATCAACTAATAATTGAAATCCCAGGCATTCAAACAATAGTTTCCCAAAACACTGTCGTTAACGAGTATCTAGGTCCTCCTGGGCTACTGATCAATACTCCTTGTTGTCCCTCCTGATTGGTCTCCTCTCTCTCTCGTTCCTGCAGCTGAACCAGCGGCCCACGGTGGACGAGCTGCGAGACCGTAAGATCCTGATCCGCTTCAGTGACTACGTGGAGGTGGCCAAGGCTCAGGACTACGACCGCAGGGCCGACAAGCCCTGGACCCGGCTGTCTGCAGCAGACAAGGTGGGCCCACACCCAACCCAGCACAACATGGATGAAGAGTAACCTCGTGTTTCTGTGGTCATCATGAATAGACACACCTCACGGAAGTCGGTGACTTTGCATTATTAATATCCACACGCTCATTCTTTCAATTCTTTACATACAGTATCAATATTTTTTTTCCTTTTTAAAAAGTAGACCCATGGAAGTAGACCCTAACCCTAACCCCAACATGAGAATGTGACGTTTGACATGTCATTCGTATGCAAACATACTGTAGATAACAGGAGTGTTCTTTATCATTTGTGTGGTTCACCCTCAGCCAGACAAACAACACACACACAACACACACAGCGCAATCATTTCCACGAGCGAATCATTACTCGCTCATAACCCCGCATAACCTTTGACCTCATCAACAGTATCACCAGCAGCATTCCACACCTCTGCTATCTCCGCTTGTTTACCGCCTGTCTGCACTGTGACCGTCTGCTGCTCAGTCAGCACATCCGTGTCACTTAGAATAGAAGAGCCCGGCCACAGCACCCTCGGGCCACCACCCACCCATCCACCCACAGCACCCTCGGGCCACCACCCACCCATCCACCCATCGCCCACACGTGCACTTCAGGGACACTAACGTGCACATGTATGCATCCCCTCCGCTCTCCGCAGGCGGCGATCCGCAAAGAGCTCAACGAGTTCAAAAGCACGGAGATGGAGGTGCACGCGTCCAGCAAGCACCTAACGAGGTCAGTGTACTCTCTATCCTTTCCGTGCCCCCGTGTGTGTGTGTGTGTGTGTGTGTGTGTGTGTGTGTGTGTGTGTGTGTGTGTGTGTGTGTGTGTGTGTGCTGATGTGAGTGGCCGGCGTCTGTCTAAGTGAATCAGGGACGCATGGTGTGTGAGGAACAGGCATCATCACGTGAGTCGCACTCTGTGACTCTGCTGCCGCGGTGGTGGCTATTCCAGGACTTATGTCTCTGCTAATTTTAGCCTCCACCATAGTCCCATGGCGGAGTCCCTCCGCGCTAAAGATAGACGGACGGGCTAAGAATAGCAAAGTAGGGGTGGGGGGAAGGGAAAGGTGGCGGAAAGGAGGCAGAGTGGGGGAAAGGGATTATCGCCTGGAGTCAATACTATATAAGTGGTGACTTTAAATGACCCCAGTATCCTTGGGTAAGTGATTTGAGGATGCGTTTGAGGCAGTGTTTGAGGACGAGTTTTGAGGGCGTGTAGGCATAGCAGTACTGTAGCAATGACCCAAAGGGAGGACAGTCGGTACCCCCACCCCTGATCTACAATAGTGGCCGTGCTAAAAATAGCTCGGCTGATTTGATTAATGGCTAACACGCGACCACTACGGCACCAGCAGTTTCTAACCCTCTCCCCTCCCTCCACCCTCCTTCCCTCTCCAGGTTCCACCGGCCGTGAGCGAGCGCGCGGCAAGGAGGAGGAGTTTCTTCTGTGAAGAAAATTGTGAAACTTGGGACGCCTGGCGTTTCTCCGGAGCTACCGCCGCCGTCGCCGCCGGTGTGTGAGAGTTTTCCAAAAGGAGCCTGGAGCCCCTGTTAGCGTCGTCAGGGAGTCTTCTCAACATTCTTCTTCCAGCGACCATGACCTCCGTCAGCAGCAGGGGGTGGGGTAGAGGGGTGGGCGGGGTGGATCGACTGGATGGACTGGACAGGGTATTTAGGGAAGGGATGGGGTGGGGGGGGCGGTTGAGACAGGGTTTGTTACGAGGAGTCGGGGGGTGTACTGTACTGTACTGTGCTGTACCCTGCTCATTGGAAGTCTGCCTGGAGCAAGGTGAACTTAAGTGTGCCACTTTGGACACCCCCCCCCCCCCCTCTCACACATACACACACACACACACACAGACACAGACACAAACACACACACACACACACTGGGAGGAGACGAGGAAAAAACAATCGTGTCAGTGTTTCGTTTTCTTATTTTTTTTGTCTTCGTTTTTCTAAATTATTATTATTATTATTGTTATAATTAACTCATGGACTCATTTGGCAGTGTGAATCTGTATAAGGGTAGGGTAGGGAAGGGTAGACAGGGCGGGTGTGGGGCTGTGGGGGGGGGCAGTTGTGCATGTGACCAGCTTCACCTTTTTGTATTGGATGGGGACGTGCAGTGTGGTGCAGGGGAGGGGAGGGGCGGGGCGGGTGCGTAGTGGGGATTTGATATTGACTGTGTGTACAGTACCCGGAGGACGACTCGAACATCGTCACTGTTGAGAGGCGGAAAAAAAAAGAACCCACCTTTGTAAGCACTACTTGTCCTCAAAATACAAGTCTTTTTTTAAACCATGCCTCCTGACTCCCTGTTCTTCACCCCCCACTCCCCTCACCCAGAATCTGTCGTCCTTTCTAAGGGTACTCGGTGTGAGTCAACATGAGGCGGATGTTGACGGGAACAAAACCATATTTGTGCGTCTGACGTCATGCGTGTGTTGGGTGATCTGAAAACATGAACTTTTTATTCCTCGCACCACATTCATAAGGTCATGTTCAGTGCTTAACCCACAGAAGAGTAAAGAGGAAAAAAGAGAAAATATGCTAAAACACGTGGAAATCTCACCACATTTAAAATGATCTGGAAAAGTTATAGGAAAGACTGAAAAATGCATTACTGGCATCACTAAAAAGAATACAAGAACAATATATAACGACAATTTGTTAATAATAATAAATATCAATATATTAAAATAAATGAGCGTTATAAAAACCAAACTGTCATCACTTCAACTCTTACTTCAAATTGGATTGAAAGCAAACAGCAAAACCCGCTAACCAACATGAACACATTGACGGACTGGCTTTCCAAGTTACCACTCGGCTGGTGGTAACCATGGAGACGGGCCAGGGGGAGATCAGAACATGGCGGTCTCCGGCATGAACAAAGCCTGAAGTCCTCTCCGAACACTGTGGAGCTCCTCCTCTTGCTGAGATTAACAGCAAGAAAACAACAAAACAACAAGAAGCCAGTCTTTATATCAGAACCACATGCATAGTATACAGACAGACGTGTACATACATACATACATATACAGGTATGCTGTATGAATACATACATACAGTATGTATGCAGATAAGGATATTAATGACACTCGCCTAGAGATCATCAATACTACCGTCAAGAAGATCCATCATTATGCTGGATTTGCCTTTTTACACTGAGCTAAACAAAGCCGGTGTAATGGCACAAGGCGTCTAGTGTGATGCATAATATACGCATTGATCAGCGTCATCAGTTTCTGAACAATAATGGCAAGTGAAGTGGGTTTTGAGGTGCTTTTGCTAGCCGTGCACATTTATACCACTCTTCAAAGAAAGTTGCTGTGCCTTGCATACAAACAATATGTTGCTGCGTAACGTTACAATGGCGGATTCGTGCGACCAGCGTGTTTGTGTGATCAGAAACACGCAGGAGAAGAAATTTAAGAGACATTTAAGAAAAGTGTCATGGTCGTCTCACCAGCTCCTTGAAAAGACTGTCCTGGACACACTTCATGTCCTTCATCATCAGGCTCATCTACACACACACACACACACACACACACACACACACAGTGAGGAGTTTTAAAGTGGCACCACAGAGGTCAGAGAGGAGCCAGAGGGGACGTAAGCAGTAACAGTCAGCAACAAGGCCCACCATGGGACAGGCAGCAAGGTGGTCAGAGGGGACAGTCAGCAACAAGGCCAACCATGGGACAGGCAGGTTGACAGTAAACACAACACACAAGGGTATGAGTTAAGACAAATCTGCAGAAGAACGCAGACACTACAGAAATGCTGTCGCATTATTACATCGACTTTTATGTCACGACTCGAGTGAATTCACATGGATGTGTGTGTGCGCACACACACAGACACACACTCTGTGTATTAATGAATTCCAGTCACAGCTTTCGATCAGAGAGCTGAGTGTGACTTTGTGACACCCCTGGGGTGCATGCTATGAGTTAGCGGTGCGGGTGAGGTCGTTGAGGAGGTGAAGGGGCACCTGCGAGGTGAAGACCTTGTTCTCGTACTCCAGACTGTAAATGTTTTTGTTCTGGAGGCCGTTCTTCAGTCTCTGGCACCTGGGAGATGGAGGAGAGCGGAGAGACAGCAGCTGTAACCTAACACTATGGTAGAGGGTTGGAATGGACTGGGCTATGGATACTGGGCTATGGATTGTGTACAAGACACTATTCAGAAATACAACCAGTGATTAAAGTTAGCAGCGGTATCATAGAGGAATAATTCATAACATTTTCAAAAGGATATTTTGCAGAAAGATGTCACATGTCATATTTCCATAATAATGAACTTGTCTCAGTGATAATTTAATCATTTGATAATGCTTCGTACATTTGTTTAGAATAAACATACAAAAGTTGAAGTAAATACAAATTCAGGTATAACTGAAAGCTCCCGTATGACTCAGAGGTCTGACCGGAATGGGAGGGAACTGATTGTCGTTACTCATGCTAAAAACAAAACACATGATTGCACGGTGACATCACTGGGTCACGACCACAACTGGGGAAAAAACCCCTCACATACACTATATGGCCAAAAGTCAGTGGACACCTGACCATCACACCTATATGAGCTTGTTGGACATCCCATTCTAAAACCATGGGCATTAATATAGAGTTGGACGCCCCTTTGCAGCTATGACAGCTGCCACTCTTCTGGGAAGGCTGTGAGTGTCTGTGGGAATTTGTGCCCATTCAGCCAAAAGAGCATTTGTGAGGTCAGGCACTGATGTTGGACGAGAAGGCCTGGCTCACAATCGGCGTTCTAATTCCTCCTAAAGGTGTTCAATGGGGTTGAGGTCAGGGCTCTGCGCAGGCCAATCGAGTTCCATCCATCCATCCATCCATTCGCATCCGCTTATCCGGGTTCGGGTCGCGGTGGCAGCCGGCTAAGCAGGGCCCCCCAGGCTTCCTTCTCCCCAGCCACACTCTCTAGTTCCTCCTGGGGGATCCCGAGGCGTTCCCAGGCCAGACGAGATGTATAATCTCTCCAGCGGGTTCTGGGTCTGCCCCGGGGTCTCCTCCCAGTTGGACGTGCCCGGAAAACCTCCAAAGGGAGGCGCCCGGGGGGCATCCTAATCAGATGCCCGAACCACCTCAGCTGACTCCTTTCGATGCAGAGGAGCAGCGGCTCTACTCCGAGCTCCCTCCGGATGTCTGAGCTCCTCACCCTATCTCTAAGGCTGAGCCCAGCCACCCTGCGGAGGAAACTCATTTCGGCCGCTTGTATCCGCGATCTCATTCTTTCGGTCACTACCCAAAGCTCGTGACCATAGGTGAGGGTTGGAACGTAGATGGACCAGTAAATCGAAAGCTTCGCCTTCCGGCTCAGCTCCCTCTTCACCACAACGGACCGGTACAGCGCCCGCATCACTGCAGACGCTGCACCGATCCGTCTGTCCATCTCCCGCTCCATTTTACCCTCACTCGTGAACAAGACCCCGAGATACTTGAACTCCTTCGCTTGGGGCAGCAATCGAGTTCCTCCACACCAAACTCATCTTTATGTCTTTATGGACCTTGCTTTGTGCACAGGGGCACAGTCATGCTGGAACAGCAAAGGGCCTTCCCCAAACTGTTGCCACAAAGTTGGAAGCGCCAAATTGGCTAAGATGTCTTCATATCCTGTAGCATTAAGCATACCCTTCACTGGAACTAAGGGGCCTAGCCCAAACCCTGAGAAACAGCCCCAGACCATTATCCCTCCTACACCAAACTTTACAGTAGGCACTATGCAGAGGACCACCCTTAACCCAGGACTTCCTGTTTTACCTCCAGGTGTCATGTTGATTAGCCATTACAAGCCCTTTCAAAATCTACCATGTGGTGAGAGATCTGACAGATGGATCAACCTAGCAGCCTACCCAGTGTACTGTAACTACTGGTAGGCAGATCTACTTTGAGATTTTGAAATGGCAACATCCACATCACATCTGGTGGTAAAATAGGGGCCCTTTAAGATACAGAGAAACCTTGTTAATAAACGTCTGTAACCGTGTCTCGGTGTGGGAGCCAGCAAGCCTGTCTAACAGGTTGAGCTGATGTCATATGAAGGAACCACTGTCTGACAAACCTTCTAGTTCAACAATGCCTGAGTTAGTTTTATTGTGTGCATCAGACCGGTGACAAAGGATTGACAAGGAATTTGTTCCAACCAGGCATTCTGCTCTTTCAAATAATATTTCAGAAGAGTCTCAGAATGCTGAGAGAATGTTTTTAAAGTACTTCAGTTTTTCTCGAGGTGGTTTGGGTAAATCAAACAAAGGGAAAACGACAAAGTGGTCTTTTTTGGTGAAAATCCTTCCGCACAAAAACGTGGTTGGGATATTTCAGCAAGCGTGACTCCCACACACACTGGTTTGAAACAAGTATGGCTCAAAAACATGTGATCATATGATTGGTCCACATTGGTCCCCTGCTTTTACCATCACAGAGCTCGCTTGCGTCAGGAAATTAGTCAACAGAAGTTGTGGGTTACTACCGTCATTCAAGTTCTGATGAGGGAGTTAGCCTTAACCTTGCTAAAAGCTAAGAGCTGAGAGCATAAACTTAACACAACCTGCCCCCTTTTACCCACTTCCTACCTTAATCTAATCTACGGTATATTGAAACTTTAGCTATCTTTAATGCAATGCCAATGACCCAAGGTAAACAAGCAGTGTCATGTCAGTTGTCCTAAATCTCACCTCCTGTCCTCCTTCTCCAGATAAGAGTGGAATGCTGTGGATTGTTTTCTCCAGTACACCTGACATCAGCAGAAAGTACAAACAAACACCACACAGCAGATCAAAACCACATGTAAAATCATTGCACCAGAATGCTGTAGTGACATTCACAGCTGTCTGTAGAGTGTGTGTGTGTGTGTGTGTGTGTGTGTGTGTGTGTGTGTGTGTGTGGTTCTCCTCTCTCACGGTCAGTTCCTTCTCCATGTTCTTCAGCGTGGAGTCGTCCTCCTCCAGGCTGCTGATCTCCTCGTGGAGGATCCGTCGGACGTGCTCCAGACACTTGGCTCTGTGGCCGCCGACAGTGTTCAGAGAGAGAGCCAATCAGGAGACAAAGAGGTCAACAAAGAGATGCACAATGTGAACAACACAGCTGGGAAGGAAATTGTCATGTGCATTGTAAATTGTCAAAAGAAAGAACTCGTCACTATCAGTAGTTGCCTACTAAAGACTCTTAGGTCATGTTTGGTTACGTTCTTAACTATTTGGGTCACCCGATGATGTAATCTATTAGTGTCTAAAGATTATATTACGATGAGTCCACCAGCAGAGGCAGCGGTGATAAAACTAAACTGAGTAATCAACAAAGATGGGGAGGAGGGGGTGCAGCATTCTTCTGGGGTTGCAACACAGGGACACTCGGAGGACAGTCTGGTGAAGCCAGGAGGGGGCATTGATGAGAGTTTAATCCTTGTGCTTTAGTGGCGGTGCTGAGCGTGAACCTGTATTTGTTGACTTCTGCACTGAGGGAGGAGACGCGATGCTGGACGGTGTTGGCAGACTGCTTGGCGTAGCGTTCCATCCTCCTGGAGCGATGCTGCATGTAAAAAACACAGACGGCAACAACACGAGAGTTCAGTAACACCGCCTCTACTGTAGCCCGTGTGCTCAGAGAGAGAGAGGAGAGAAGGAAGGAGCTGCTGCTGGTGTTGTTGTTGTGTGCATGCTAAGTGTGGGCTGCGGCTCCAGCACGAGGTCAGGTGTTGGAGACTGCATCTGTGTAGGCGCTAGGCTGCGGAACCGCCGCCGTCGGCAGGGAAAACGAACCTGACGCAATGTCAAATGAATTAGGTCAGACGTTTTGAAACGCTAAATGTTCTGTTTTTCTTTTGTCTGGCAGTATACCAACATATCTATGCATTATGTACCAATAGAACTGTCATTGTTTTATTTTCTCGGGCATTGGTAAGCGCATTTGAAATGTAATCTAACATGGGCTTCCTCCAGCGTGGAGCTCAGCCTGGCTAAGGGTTGATCTTGGAGTGTCTCAGCAGAGCCTTGATGCTCCATCCCATAGGAAATGCACTGTGACGCATGCTGGGGGCTTTTATTAGCTTGTAATGGACATGGGGCCTTGGTGTTCCACGGTCAGGTTCAGTAGGGGACAAAAACTCAGAGAAACGTCACATTCAGACAAAGTCTGTTTGGGTTTGAGCTTAACACTGCCATCTCTCGGCATGGCGGAGGACAAACACCATGCTTGCTGCCACCATGAGAGCAGGAGTACGTTGGCAGGTGTTCTAAACTCCAGTGCTTGGGTCCGTTGAGTTTGAAAGCTTTCTCATTGATATGAACTCAAATGGATATTAACGATTATTGTTGTTCGTGTGTTCTTCCTCACGGCTTGCCGCTAATGAGTGCAAATCTTTCCTTCTTCTACGGTTCTAATGACTGTATGGCGATGATGATTTCAACATGGCGGCGCTCATGTTTGCTGCGGACTCCTCCTTTTAAACTGCTTTCTGTTCAGCTGTCTGACCCATCAGCATTACGTGACTTCAGATATTCAAACAGCACTTTAACAAACACCATATTCACTTTTGCTTTTTGTATATTTCTCTAGTTCTCAATGATTTGCACCTTTAAATAGGACGCATAGTAAAAAGTTCAACCGTTCTCAGTGGAGTTTAGCAGGCGTTAAACGGGCACTTGAGTGAATTATTTCCTTCATGAGCCAGCATGGTGTGTGTCTGCATGTGGGGGGGTGATTCAGAGCATCCCTACAGTCTGACAGTCAGATAATTGTGATGACCACTAGCAGGTGAGGAAGAGGGACAGCAGCAGTGTATTAGTATGCGTGGGTGTTCACTGAGGCGGTGGGCAAATTGAATACCATTACAGATGTTTATTGGAATCGTGTTCCCTATGGTTTTCTGTGACTCATGTGTAACGCCACTTCTCAAGCATCACACCTGAACACAGTGTGGCCTCGCAACCGAATACCCCCGGGAGTAGGACAACAAACTATAACCACTATGCCATGCGACTGAAGCCACTCGTTCGGCATAGCTTACAGCATTGTTGAGTGGCTGTGGGTACGCGGTTTACCCCGCTAGAAGCCATACATTCAGATCACTCAGCTCTACTGATGTCACACCTGGAACTTCCTCTGGAGCTTGGAGATGAACTGATGAGATGAAGCCCCGTGGCCAGGCCCGGGGCTCACGTCGTCAGCCAGCTCCTGGTCCTCGTCCTCCGGGTCCTCGATCTCCGGGTCCTCCTCCTCCTCCACCTCCTCCTCCTCTGGGTCTTCGTTCTCTTTGTTCTCGTCATCCTCCTCGTCCACCTCGGCCTCACGTTTCCTGGAGACCACCATGGGAGAGTCCTCCAGAACTGGCCGGTGGGTGGGGACAGAAGGGAGGTCTTGGTTGTTATTGAATCATAGTAGATACCCACAGAGAAATCACTGGCATGGCATACTTTTGGTAATACATTTGGTAAACAAACATATTTGATAAAAACATTTGTAAGGAAACACAGTTGATTTCAAGTGAACAGTATCAGTATAGAAATGTTCTTTATAAATGTTCATTATAAATTCATTATATATGTTATACAGGACGAACCCGGCAGCCAGACAGACCTGTCGGTAACTGGCTTCAGATGGATTACTCTCTAAACCAGGGGTGCCCACACTTTTTCAACTTGCGAGCTACTTTTAAAATGACCAAGCCAAAATGATCTACCTACACTAAAAATGCTAAATATATCCCGAGTATACTTCATATATATACAATATAATTTGGCGTACCTTGCATAACTGCATGAGCCCTTGTGGCACACTACAATTCAGTACATTTTTGGTCATTACCTTACTCCAGTATTTCTCAAACTGTGGGGCGCGCCCCTCTAGTGGGGCACAGTGGTATTACAGGTGGGGCGCAGGGGGAAATTCAGAATTTCCCCCCGCGGTTGACTGCACATGCGCGGTGATCCGTGTGTTAGCAAAGACGAGATCTCAGAATGGCTGCCCTGTACATCAGTCAAGTGGCAAATGTCATCGGGAGGATGAATGATAACATCTACTTTTTTTTTTTTTATGGCATGCGATCTACCCGGACTTCCTTTGCGATCGACCGGTCAATCGCAATCGACGTATTGGGCATCCCTGCTCTAAACCATCTGAATCTGAAGCCATTAAGGTACAGACGACACTGAGCTCCAGGTTGGCAGAGGTAGGGCTAGGTGGGTAAGTGAGGGGAGTTGGGTACCCGTGCTTTGAGTGATACTGATCATCTTGCTGATCTTGAGGGTAGCCTGGTAGCCTTTTGGACCACAGTTGTACCCTGTGCCCTGGTCCCCCTCTGAGAAACTCTGGGTTTCATCACTTATCTCACTGTCAGCCTGTGCTTTGGTTGCTAGTACAGAAGACAAGAGGATGAAAAAAAGGAAGGTGGCTAACCATTCTGTCTTTATTACCTTAACACCTTTTCATTTGAGTGCAGCTACACCAAATGTTTCAGGTGGTTAACATTAACACTCATTTGACAACCCTGTTGGGCATATTGATTCCTGCAGGAGGGTGCCTTGCTGTGTCTCTTACCGGACTTGAAGAGTTTTCTGGGCTTCATCTTGGGTGAGTGCTGCCTCGCCCTCTTGCCCTTCTTCATCACCACCGGCTCCTCTTCCTCTGCATCGCTGGACGAGGGGGAGGAGTAGGACGGGTCGTGTCTGTGGCTCGGCCCTACGTGATCCGCGATCACAGCATGAACAAGACCACTCTCCTGTCTCCAGAGAGCACTCTGTCTGCCGTTATTCATCAGCGGTAACCATGGGAGCTCAATCAATACACCAATCACTCTGTTTCTCTTTCTACGTTATTGCCTTATTGGACATTTCATACAAAGGCAACATAATGGGCTTTGCGTGAATCTCTATGAAACAGATAAGGTTTTCAACGTTATCGCTATATCCGCATTCGGGATATAGTGTGAAAAACGCCTGCAGTTGTTGCCGACGCTCTCTGTGTCAAAATCTTACCCAACTCCATCATTAGAGTTGGGCTAATATGTCGGGTATATGCAGGCAACATGGAGGAAACATTGTACATTTAATACCTACATTAAAATGACAAAGCCGGTTGAAAATGGACAAAGTTCCCCTTTAAGAAACACATGTGTAAAGTGCAAATAGAAGTGTTAAGCACAGCATACTAGGAACACAGAAATGTTATAGAGAGTGAGATGGGATCATTCATAGGGATAATATGTGTCACCTGAAATGAGAGGAGGTTGTCGGAAAGGTTTTTGCTTCATGGTTGAAGATGGTGTTTTCTGTGAGAAGGAATGAAGGATGAGAACAATTAGTAAATCCAAGAAATCCTGTTGTGGTGCGCTCCTCCCCAGAGCGTACCACCACATCACCGGCGGCTCGGGATCCCGAACATTCCCGAGACATCCGAGCGTGCGAGACAAGCCCTGCGGAGGCGGATTACGCGGGGGGGCACCAGGTTGTAGCAAATCGTTAAACAAGACCACGGCAGCTACTTAAAGCCCGTCCGGAAACAATGCAAGCGCTTGCTAGAATGCTACTACCCTCCTGCGTCAACTGTAGCTCGCCCGGATGTTCTCTCTTCCCTCGCTCCTACCGCTTTTCCTCGGTCTCCGTGATACCCCGTCGATCCTGAAGTCCTCGCTCGCTCCATTGTCTCGCCTCGCTCACTCTTCTAACGGACCCCTCCCTTCCTCTGACCCTCTCCTCGCTCCTTGCTCCCAGGTGCTATCCCTCGTCCTTCTTACGGCACCCCAACCCTCCTCGGACCCTCTCCACGCTACCTACCTGGATACCCCTTTCCCCGCGGACGGACCCCCACAGAAACCCCTGACCACCGGACTGCCCTGACTCTCCCTAAGCCCCTCGTTAAGTATTTTGTTTGCTAGATTAGTTTTGGATATTTATTTTCTTATATTGATATATATATATTCATTATTTATATATATATATATTATATAGAGAATAGATATAGGCATAGTTAGTATTATTAGAATAGTTAGTTATTTTCTTAGATATATATATATATATATTCAGTAGTTATATAGATAGTTATTATTACTAGGATAGTTATTTATTGTCTTTTATATATATAGTTTTATATATAAGTATTTATTGATACCTACTAGTTACATTCCCTGAGTATATAATAAAAACCCTTGGGACCTTATACGTTTGTCTGAGTCCGTCGTCTGTTTGGTTTTGTCACACAGGCTTCTGTTTTTGGGTACGGGCGTAACAAATCCGCTCGTATCTTTGTTTTTGCCCCAAGCAACCAAAGACTAAAACATAACTCTCGAGAAAAGCCTGGCTTTTGAAATGCTGAATGAATCAGAAATGCTGGTTTCTGATTGGCTCACGTTTGACGACACCAACGTTCCATGTTTAGTATGGTGGGGCATCGCTTTATACAAATACAATAATTTATTTCTCTCCCTTGTCTCTTGTCTGAAAGGTCAGTTTTTTGCATCAATCTAATAAGGAAAGCCACGAAGATTTGGGTTCATGGATTGGTAGAAATAAGTTTGATTGGTCAAATCCCCCCTACCTCCAGCTGATTGGCCGAAACCAGCTTAGTACTAGCGTTGGCAGTCACTTTGGAGATGACCATGGAGGACCTGACTGAGGACAGACAGGACACCGGCGACTCCTTGCTGGATGCATAATGGAAGGTGTGGTCGTGTTGGGTGTCCCCAGGCGCAGAGGGCAGCCGCATGTAAGGAGGGAAAGGAGCCGGGGGCTTGTCAGCATCCAGGGCCGTGGAGGTCAGCATGGGCTGGGAGGCCAGGGAGGAGGGGGACAGGGGGGACCGCGGGGCCAAGGCCAGCGGATTTCTGATGGACTTAGCTGAAGACACCCAGAGAATGGAGGAGAGAAAGAGAGAGAGTGGAAATAAGAGAGTGATTAGCGTGTGATGGACAGAGGGAAATTGGCCAGCCATTATCTAATCACCGTGGTCACCGATTTTCTGATGGTTAATTAATTACGTTTTTACGCGTTTGTTACACAGTACAACTCCTTTATAACAACTCTTAAAGTAATCGTCCAACATTGAACACTGCGAATTACAGAAAAGAAATGCAGCCAACATATCACCAGCCAAGAGGCAGAGAGAGAGAGTCCCCCAGACAAGTGGCCTCTCTACCTCAGTCATACAGGCCTCTCCTGGGGCCTCGCTGTGGGCCGGGCGACCTACGGGGGTCACCGCTGGTGGCTAGCGGACGCAGGGGGCGGAGAGGAAGAGCCAACGCCGACGGCCCCGCCTGCCTCTGCCCGCCGTAGAACACAGAGGCGGAGACGACGCCACCCTTGCCGACGATGTTGCCGGTGGCGACGCGGTGCGGCGGTTTGGGTGCAGGCTCCTGGCGGCGGCTGCGGTGGTGTAGGGGGACGGGGGAGTTGGGGAGAGCGACCCTATGGGCTGATGAGAGGGGAGAGGGGGGAGATGGCTGGTGCTGGGCTCAACCTCGCCGCTGCTGTGAAAGGGGGGGGGGGGACAGAACAAGCAACACAGATGTTGAGACAGCTGGGAGAGCATACAGCGACGACCTACGCTCCCCCAGATCGTGTTGCAGCAACAGGCCATCTAATGTTCATTTTTCTTTTTTTTAAAGGCTTTATATAATATTTTTCAGTGGTTTATTAGCTAAAAACAGTGACAGCAGTTGTCGTCTTCATTTATGGTAGCAAAGAGGTCAATCAGGCCACTTATGCAACAGCCATCTCGTCTTTTTGAAAGTTTCTCCATATAATTTAATGGCCATTATGCATGTGGCACATGTGACAAGATGAATCTGACGATTGACACAAAGAGAGTGTGTCGATCCCTGTGTGGACACCACCAGCAGCCACACCCCTTAGCAGTTGAACCAGCGAATGGTCACGGTGGCGGATATCAATCAGATCAAGTGACAAGTCGTGGTCCGTGGGAGGACACTCCTAGCTTCCTCATGCGTTCTCCCACGGGGGGAGGGGGGCGGGAGCGGGGGGCCAGGCGGGAGGTCTGGGAGTCCTTCTGGACAGCTCGTCTGTTCATTAGGGCCGACCACCAGACCTGCCTCTCTTCATCTCTTCCAGCCCCTGGCCAGCTCTGTCTCTCATCAGCGGCAGTCATCTGCTGACAGACACAAGCAGTGCATTTGATTCCTATTGAACAGTTGGTTCAACCATCTGTATTATTTGCTCTCATTGACAAATCATTGAAACCTTTCTCACGGTTACTGAAGAAGTTTGCTCCAAAATTATTATACCTAAAATGAAACTTTAAAGGGCCCTATTTATACCGTGTGTGTGAGCGTGATTAGCCATTCCAAGCCATTTCACAATTGAGACTGTCACTGACATCGTGACATCACAAGTGGGAGTGTCCACCCAGATGTATGCTGACTAGATCAGACTCCCAGCCTCTGGCAGTGAACTGATCTAGTCAGTATACTTCTCGATGGACACTCCACTTGTGATGTCACTATGTCACAATGACAATTCTTAGTCACGTGACACTTTTGAAATGGCTCGTAATGGCTAATCACTCTCACACCTGGTGCATAATAGGGTCCCTTTCATAATAATAATAATAATAACTTTATTAACCTTTAAAAACAGAGTACAAAGGGCTTTGACAGACAAAGCAAAAAAAGTTTGGGGGGTACCTGGTTGGTCTCGCTGGGGCTGCTTGGTCCTCTTGGCTCTGCTCGGCTTGCTTGGGTCTTCTCACCCTGAACCCGCTTGCCTGTTAGTACACTTGAAATGAATACGACAAATCAATGACTGCCCTGCAAATATCAAAGAAATACTTTTGTTAGGATATTATTACATGCATGGATAATTGAAGCCACCTATTCACTTTTGTACAGATCTAATCCATTACATGTAAATACCTGCAAAGACGTTAGCGCATAGAATAGTTTAATGTGAAATCCCTTTCATCATAGAGACAAGGTTTTTGGTGTTAGATATTTGTATTTGTGATATAATTTTAGATATTGACCTGGTATTGTACTGATAGCTACTGTATTGTCTCATTTCACCGCTAAGCGTAGGCATGGGGTCTTTTACCTTGAAGGCCGCAGGGAGCTCTGTCTCTGTGTGGCTGTCACCCCATGGCCCCTGTTTGATTGGTCGGTTTGTAAGGTACGCTCGGTCTCTTCTTCCTTTCTGCCTCCTCACTCGCCTGCTGTCTCTTGGCTTGCTGCTCAGCAGATGGGGGCTTCTACCGGGGGGTGGGAAGTGCAAAGAAACATGACACGGGACACAGAACGTAGGCAACATCTGCAGTTATTTGGCAAATGAAGGGATGCAACACGATTCATTTCAGACCTAGTTTCTCTTTTCAGATGGGGATGTGTATAGGAGGCCTAGCAAGCCAATCTTGTGAACAGGACAGATAATATCTAATAACTTTATTCAGGTGACTAGTTGGGGGGGGGGGGGGGGGTGATTTTGATTGTATGCTTTGATTGACACTTGCTCATGCATTAATAAAGTGTCTGTAAGCTCCTTGCCTTGGCAGCAGGAGGCTGAGCCGCCTCAGACTGGCTGTCGTCAGTGGCTGGCTCCCTGTAGCTCTTGGTGCTGATGGCCGCAGCTCTCCGGGGCCTTCTGCCTGCTGCTGCTGGTGCTGGTGGTGCTGCTCTGCTGGGGAGTACGGGCTGCCTGTCTGGCTGCGCTCTTGCCTCCTTCACCCGAGGCCTCTTCTTTGTGCAACAACAGTGACATCACGTGGCAGACTGGGGTAGTGCAACTGAGACTCCCAGGACATTAAGGATTGTAAACAATCGTAACAAGGTTAAATAAAAAACGATTTACCTTAAGTGGTCTGGTGTGGTCCTTTTTGGGCGATGGAAGAGGTATATCTGGGAATTCATCTGTGAAGCAAACATCTGATTTTATTCAGTGTAAATAAAGCACTCCAACTCTTTAACAGAAGACATTGTCATTTTATGATATTTGTATGTGTTTTGTACAGAAACACTCATTATAAAAGAGTCCAGGGACTCAATTGAGCTCTCCGTCTAAATCAATAATGAAAAACCAGGGCCTACAGGTAGTGTTGCTGGCCAGAGCGGTGGTCTTGGTGGTGGTCTTGGTCTTCCTGGTGTAGTTGGCGACTTTGGGATTGCAGTTTGCTTTGCGGCTGGAGTCCCTCAGCCAGCTAATGTCGGTCCGGACGTCGGTGTCCGTGTCACTGAACAGGTGCTTGTTTACGCGGAGCTTCCACTGCAGGGAACACAGCAGAACAGGGGTGAGGTGGACACCGTCAGGCCCCAATGCATTCTAATATCTAATGACTTTCTTGGCAGTTTCAGTGACTATTCTAAAACCAAAACTGTCCACAATGAGTTTAACTTGGAAAAAGAAAAAAGTATACATTAAGAAAGAAGAAGAAAATTATTGTGTTTTTAGTAAACACTGTTGCTGCCACTGTTGCTGTTTACCAGGAAGGGGTCAACCTAGCATTATGAGGGATTGAAACTATTCAAATCTTACTGTACCATCAGCGATATATTCTTTGTTGTTGTTTCACTCTCCTCAGACCAATGTACTTATTGTTCGTCACTTTGGACAAAAGCGGCAGATAAATGCCCTAAATGTCTAAATGTAAATGATTCAGAATGTAATATACATTCAGTAAATGTGCAATCAAGAAATAACACAATACTTCTTAAAGTCCTCCACAAATGCATGACAGTCCTGTAAAGATCCTGTTAGATGTGTAGTAGTGGACGAGCCAGTGTTCCCTCCTTGGCTAAGGGGTGGTTTACCTTAGCGTCTACTGGTCCTTTCTTGGTAGCAGAGAGGGGGCTGGGAGCAAGCAGGCTGCTGCTGAAAACCAAGGAGGCAGCAGTGTTACAGAGATACAAATGTGTTGCTACAGATCATCCACTTATTAGTTGGTATCCATTATCACTGATATGTTATTAAGCCAGCCCTGACCTGCTCTCCAAGGCAGAGGACTCGCTGTGTTGCCCCTACATAAAGAAGCAACTATTAGTCTATTGAGGGTTTTTTTTATGTTAACTATACATGGTTTGGAAAGTTGAAGAGCTATTCACCCCAATATTTGATGGTTTGTCCACCTTGAATGCTCTGTTCAAGAGAACATATGAGATTAGCATTTCCATGCGTAGACATTTAGGTGATTTTTTAGACATTTAGAAGTCTAAAACAAGCCTATTACTTGTCCGCTGTAGACCGCTTCCTGGGGTTGCAGTAGGAATTGTTGAAGCCGGGAGCATTTGGTGCTGTTCTCTACAGCAGAAGAACAAAAAACAACAATAAAGCTCGACTACATTAATAAATCCTGGTACTACCCACCGTCTTGACATTACATACCACCACTTACCTGAGCGGCTGGCAGCCAGCTCCTCTCAAAGATGTACCTGAAAAACATGAAGGAGACAGATCGGCTCTTTGCTGCAGCAGTCTGTGTTTTTGTTCTGGCTCCATCCATGGTGGTCTCTTATAGAAGATAGGCTCGTCAGGTCATGAGTCTATATGTTGTTGTAAATTACTAGGAAGCCCACGTCTATCGATGCTGAATACATTTACTTCAAGGTGGAATTTGGGTGAAACCCCAGGGGTACGTTGACATGCAACAATTGGTTTCTGCATAAATTTGCAACTAGAAAATGGTATTTAAAAATATATTATTGCAAAAGGAAATTCCACAAAAATGTGTTGGACATCAAAACCCAGCGTCCAGCAGAACATACTTTTTGAGCGCCGGAAGAACTCGACTCGGGGGGGGTTTGTCTGAGGTGTTGGCGGAGGTGTTGACGAGGGTGTCCATGGAGGTGACCTTGGAGACGTCAGGTGTGTTGCTATCGTACCGGCTGGAGATTAGATTCACCATGTTGTCCGCCAGCTCTGCATCCCTCTGGACACACACACATACACGCACACACCGAACACACACACGCACACACCGAACACACACACGCACACGCACACACACACACACACACACACACACACACACACACACACACACACACACACACACACACACACACACACACACACACACACACACACACACACACACACACACACAGTAGAAGCGCAATACATATCAAATGTAAGGTATGGACTCATCAACTCAACCAAGTCTCCCTTCTAGTCATAGGATAAGGCAGTAAGTTGCATCTGCACCTGCTGTTTGCCAGAGACGGCTCCAGCCGGTTTAACCTTAGGCTTGACCTTTCTGTCCTGCGGGACTTTAGCAGGAGCAGGTTTGGGATCCGCTCTGATCCCCTTAGCCATGTCCAGCACTGGAGCACCCTGGCCTCGCTGCTTCCTATTGGCCGAGGCCGGGGGGTCTGCCTTCCGTGGCGGTGGCGCCACTGTGGCAGCACCGATGGCGGGAGGGCACGGAACCGCCGGCTCCCTGTCCCTCCGAGGTCCCTCCCTGTCGTCCCCATGCGGCCCCTGCCCCCGGAGGCTGGCCGGCTCGTCCTCGTCCCCGGAGTCGAGGATGATCTTGTTGATGACGTTCTGCAGCTGCTGGTTGAGCTCAGAGTGCAGCCGCTTGTGGCTGGCGGCTTCTGAAGCCGAGGCCGAGGCCTTCTTCACAGAGTGCGGGGCCTCCAGCTGCCTCCCCATACCGCCCTCAGACCCTGCAGCCAGGAAAAAAAGCAATAAATACACACACACAGACAGAGAGACAGAGACAGAGACAGACAGAGACAGAGAAGAGAGATATAAAAGAGAAATATACATGTCAAAGAGACATAAATGTCAGACTGTGGTTTGTGTCATAAATGCCTTGACAAAGCACATCGGCTAGACAGTGATGTATGTTTGGTTGTTGGTCACCTGATATGGAGAGACGTTTGTTTCTCTGTATGGGAATCATCAGCATGTCAGACACAGAGAGCTTATGCCAGTTGGGGAATCTACAGAAACACAGAAACACACACACACACGCACACATACACACACACAGAGACATACATGCTAGTGCACACAGAGTTTGAGACAGTAGCTTAAAGGGAACAGTGTCTGGCCAGGACTTACCCTGTGCTTCTGATGGTCTTGGCGACGGGCTGGGAGTCTGGCACAAAGCCTTGGTCTGTAAACACAAAGGAAGGATGAGCAGACAGGTGACGGCTTTGGCTCTTCATTGATTGGTCCGTAGTGCGGGTAAGCCATGAAAGACAAACACAGGACACTGAGTGGTTAAACAAAACGGGAGTCGGTAGTACCCAGAGGCTCCTGGTCTTCCTCGAGGATATCCTTCACCCTCGATGGGATGATCTGCAGGACAGGAGACACCACACACTCTGAGGTGAGTGGACAACATTACACCAGCGGTATACCAAATATAAAGGGGGAGTGTCCCTCTGGGTGAGGGGAGACAAGGTAGGACATAAAATGCTGAGCTGGTACCATGACTGTTAAGGGTCTGAATGTTTTGTTATCTCACATTTTGTTTCGATTTCAATTCTCGGGATTCGAATCGATTCAAAATCAATTTTCAATTCAAAACAATTCTCGATTGAGTACAAATTTCAGTATAAGATTATGTTATTTTTATATTTGAAAGTTCATCAACCGAGCAAGAATGTAAACACACAAATGCAAACTGAAGAAGAAAAAAAACAAAAAAAAAAAAAAACATTTTGTGGAAATTGTGAAGCGATTCAGATTAAAAAAAAAAAGACAAGAATCAAGATTCTGACAAAAATCTATATTTCACAACCCTGTCGCAGCCCATATGCCTGATGTCTTTAGCGGACTCAGTTCCACTTGATTGGTTCTTCTCATCATTCATGAGAATGGATCAATAGTCTACCGGTGAGAGTGCTGGCTGTGTTGCCCTGTGCTCTGCCCTAGCGCTGCTGCAGGTGGTGCCACCGTGACTGGAAGCGGTCCTGGCGCCGGCGCTCGGCTCTCCCAGGGTGAAGGGTCCCCGCCGCTCCCCGCTCCGCACCATCTGCAGGGGCGGCTTCCGCATCCCACCGCTCGGCGGGGGGTCTGCCAGAGAGAATGGCTTACAGATCCATGTAAGCTATGGACGTTTGGCATATATATGGGCCCCCCCCCCCCCCATATACGCCAAACGTCGAACGGTTGAGAAAATAAGCAGATTTTGTGCGTGATGTAAAATGCAATAGACATTTATGGAAATTGGAGCTATGGCAAATGCAGGCTCAAGGATTATATGAGAGGGTAAAGCAAGGGGGAAATAAAATTTTCTCACACACACACACACACACACACACACACACACACACACACACACACACACACACACACACACACACACACACACACACACACACACACACACACACACACACACACACACACACACACACTCTCTCTCTCTGTCTCCTGCAGTTTGTTGCGTACATTCTCAAAACCTCTTTTTCGTCACCTGCCAAAGTGTCACGCTGGTAATAACGAGTTTGTCAAATACATTCTGTGCACCAGAAATCATCTCATGAATAAGGGAAAGCTAAAGTTAACTGGAAGAAAAGTGTGACGAAACCTACTTTCCCCATAAGCCAACTAGTCTCTGCATGTCAGACCATTTAGGAACGTGTACTATTTGTCGAGTGATAAGTGTAAAGAGGGCACATACTGGCAGGCAGGACCATGGAGTAGGGGCTGGCATCGCGGACACTCCTGCCTGCACTCCCACTGATGAAGGTGCTGGACTCTGAGATCCTCCTCCTGGCTGGAGTTACCAGCTAGAAGCACAGTAACAGTGGCTGGCACTGAGTGTCTTAGCCCAACAGCCGACGTTGTCACATAATGACTTGAAATATAATATACGTCTCCCAAACTATTGCAATATTTTTGTGCACTTGTTTACATTTTGGAGTCTATTTTATTGCAAGCAGTTTGTGTTTGGAAATGCAATAGAAAGCCCACAAGTAAGTGCCCGATTCAATACCTGTATTTTATTAGTGTTTATTTTACTTTTTCTTTGTTTATTATTGTACCTTTATTTATACAGGTTAAATCTCATTGAGGCTCTGCACTTCCTTTCCACAAAACATTATGAGCAGCATCAAATGTTTCCTATTGAAGTCATTGCTGCAGGCTAATAGGTAACTGTAGCTGTAGCAATGAGCTGGTTTTGTTATTGCTACGTCTAGGGCCCCCCCCCCCCACTGCCCCCTCCCATGCACACACTCACACACACATAGATGCTCCTACTTTGTCGTATTACATAACTTGATACTACATTTTTATATTGCCTCATCGCTGATATGCCTAATTGTTTACATGAAAATGTGCTGTTTATTTGCCTATTTGCTGTTTATTTGCCTATTTAACTCTTCCACTTTTTTCTTATTCCTAAAGAAAAAATAAGCTATTCCTTTTGTTGTAAAGACTGTAAATATTGTGAATGCTCTGATTATTTCCCTTCAATTGTCATATTTGTGATATTCGTATTGTTCTGTTGGACATTCCGCTGGGCATCGCCACTTTTTCATTTCACTGCATATCCTGTATGTGTATGTGACCATTAAACTTCTTGAATCTTGAATCCAATCACAGGGAATATACTTGAGGCTCAAAGCAGGTGAGCTGAACTTGAAATGTTGAAATGTTGAAAATTGTATTGTTGAGATAATTGCCATCATGACAGCTGACAATCTATTGACTGACTACTTAATATGAAGAATAAAGATTTTACGAAAGAAAAATATTTTGGTGGGGAAAAACATTTTTGTACTAGTTTTTTTTTTTCAATTCCTAACCCACAAACAAATACATACTATGAATACATCTCTATATAGATGATGTCTTTCTGTTTCAACACACAGTACTCTCTATTTGAATGAGCACACTGGTAGCTCAAGTGACACCGATACATTTTATACAGTAAAATGATGTTGACCCCACGGTGTGCTCACCTGTACAGGTGCAGTTGGTGGAGCTAGCCAGCAGGGGGCCACACTTCCTTCTCTCACGTCTGCTGTTTGAGACACCTGGCTCTCTGGAACGACGGACTGCAATGATAAACAATACATACCACCACAAAGGTAATTGTTGCTTGTGTGTTGAAAACCGCCCACACTGCCCCCTGTTTTCTTTTACTAATGTACCCCGTCTGAGATATTTGTTCTGTTAAATACCTCTTTAAGGTTAAAGTGATATGCTATTATAGGCATGATTTAGACTGATATACAGTAAATAACACCGGACTACCGGACTAACTGACAGCTCCTCTTGTACAAAGACACATAATTTAACTCTATACCCTCAAATTTGGACAGAATGCGCTTATCTCCCCGTGAACAAGTATGGTATACTGACGCCAGGCAGGTCATTACCTGGGAGCAGCTATCTTCCGTGAGAATCTTAACCGTTGTCTTCACCACCGACATGGCCCTCTTGCCTACAAAGCTCTGACAGATAAACAGACCGACGGAGGGGTGTGGGGCAGAGGCATGTTAATGACGCCTGATCAACATGGAAACGGCGGCGGGACACGCACACTCCGAAAAAACAGCAGCAGGAATGCTGTTGATCATGGTGATAGCAAACGTTACGCCTAAGTGGGAACAGTAGCCCTAAGCCCAACAGATGAACAACACAACATATAGATACACATCTATACATGATGAAGGAGCACGCTGATAACTCTAAGCCCGTTGTGAATGAATGAGGGTCTACTTTATTCTTGCTGCGGCCGTAGATGGCGCGGACGGTACGCCGGATGTCCAGCAAGGGGCTGAAGTGGATGGCCAGCGAGGAGCCCTCCAACCAGCGCCCACACACACCCAACTCGAGAGCTTCAAGTCCTCAGCAACAAATGCGCTTGGCCTCCTCTGGGGGAGAAAAAACACATCACTTGACCAGGTAGACACAAGAACCAACAACCTGTACATGCCAGAGAAGTGGGAAAAAGGCTTTGTTTGAAAAAGGCTTTGTTTGAAAAAGGCTTTGTTTTCTACTGTTGCTTATTTCGCTCTGTTGGGCCCTTTGTAATACTTTACTTTCCTCATTAAAGACTATAATTAATAATTATGACATTACCTATGATGGTGTAGCTTTGGACTTCATTCTCAGTGATGCAGATTGTATCCCACTGGACTTCCTACATGAGAGGGAAAGTCGACATACACCTGTATTATGAACAAATCATAAGAGTCCATAACCGGTCAGGCCATGATGATGATGTTCAGATGCTCTCCCTGAATGGACCTCCATCGGTACCTTAGCCTCCTCGTCGCCAGGGCGAAGTACAAGGAGAGACTCTGGCTGCCCAGGTTGAAGTCTACCCAGAACTCCTCCAGATTCTCGTCAGAGGGCATCAGCAGCTACAACATATGTACACTCGTTAAACAAACACAGGCAACCGTTGAAGTGAACCAACCAAATTTTTGCTGTGATCGTGTAGTGTTTCACCAGGGTGTATACTAAGGGTTTTCCGGTGTTGATTCATTGAGACTAACCTCATGTTCATCCAGGAAAGCCTCTAAACAGGGGTAGGAGTACACTCTGCAGACAGAGGCAACAACAACTCTGATAGACTTCCGACAAATGTATCATTTCTACCGCCGACTAGTATCGCTGATTCCGTGTTTCCGAAAAATGTCAACACATGTCACTCATCTTGTGACACATGATTTGTTCCAGAAAAGGTATTCAAAGCTCTTTATGCATACCTTCTACTGTCTCCCTGCATTCCATTCACCAGATTCAGAAACTTACGACAGTCCTGAAATAACACGAGCACGAAAGGAGGGTTAAGATCTGATCAGAAAACAAGACAGTTGGCACAATGCTAACATAAAAGGTGTGGGAGGGGGGGATAGAAGCATAATAAGTGGGGGGTGATGTTCCTCACAGGAACTGCATGACTTTGTACCGTTTCAAACTCGGAATCTCTTATTGTGATGAAGCCTTTGGCCACGTAGTCCATGCTGAACCAGCGGTGAACCACCTCCCTCCGCTGGGCCGGAGTGGCCATTCTGCACAGCGCCTCCATCAGGGCAGTCTGGAAGTCGTAATCTGACACAAAAACACACACGTGTGTTTGTGTGTGCACGTCGTCAGGTCAAGGTCAGGTCTGATAATTACACACACAGGGCAACACTTACCACCGGCGTCCAAAATCTGTCCAGCTAGCTTGGTCCTAGGGAAAAAGCAAGTGGAAAACGCTAAATAATAAACATTAGCTTTCCAACTCCCAGCTGTAAGGTTCTGCGTTCGTTCCCAATTGGCACAAGCCTACCGCGAGTCACCCTTGAGCGAGAGAATTTGCAGAATATTAATTGTTGTGTATAATAAAGTCCACTATATATGTTAGTGTGATGCAGTTTACAGAACCTACATAACATCTGATGCTTCCTGTGAGGACAAGATCGTCTTCACCTTTTTCAGTTCGTCTGGGATTTTGTCAAGAACCACGTTGAGTTTTCTAATCGCCTATTGAGACATTATCATAAATAATTACATCATTATTCATATTATCATAGAATATTATCAATGGTAAGCGGATCATACACATTAAAATAACCCGGACCCATGCTGCTTTATTTCCACAAATAAAAATATACCGGGTATATATATTTATAAATATATTGCTTATATAATATATACTTATTTCATACCTCTTTTCTTATCAGTATGTAGATTATCGGGTCTGCAGCCAACTGGCCAATAGGATGCAGGAAGATATCTGTGACCTGATATGTTGCTGTGAAAGACGTATTAAGATATCACACTGTAAAAACAATAATCCCTGTCAAACAATAAAAAACTTAAAAGACCATATTCTGAGATAGGTGGAAGGGACTATTATTAACGCATTGACAGTCAGAGTTTCCACACATTCACATAATTAAATAATACACAACATGTGCAGGAGAACATACTATTTGGCGGCTGTAAGAACTATCAATAAGAAAGGATGATTTCAAAATTACTGGTTTGGCTCACGAATGATTGAAAATGTAATTGAAAAGAAATATATCCCCCCCATCATTGCTTTTGATATGAACGTGTGTTGAAAGGGATATGTCTTTTGGTTGCTGTTGGAGATGGAATGACTGTGTTTGTTTAAGGTCGCATAAAGAAAAAAACATGCATTATATAATAGAGCGAGTAACATAAATCAAAGTGTCAACTTGTCAAGAGTACAAAACATACCCTCTTTACTTATTTCATGGACAGCCTAGAGTGAGAGAGAGAGAGTGACAGGGAGAGTGACAGAGAGATTAAACTGTCAAGGCCTTTTGCATTGGGTGATGAAGCTGAAGAATTTACATTAAGCTATATTTGACAAAAAGTAATTATGTTTCAACAAAAATATAATTATTGTATACATCTCACGAAGTACAGGAGTGTTGATAGTAATAATAATTAGTAGCATGACATCTTCACTACACCTTTACATGAGTTACTGTAGTGCGCGCAAGCTTACCATCAATGACTCAAAGAAATCTTCAGCAAGGTTGAGCAAGGCCTCATCTCTCTGCGGGCCTCGCTGGAGCCACATTTGCTTGCATTTTTCAAACCAATCAAACATGTATATACAACCAAATGATATGAAACATGTAAATGTATGCCCTCATTTAATATATGTGAATCTCATTCATGCATTTCATATTTAAAATCCTTATCTTCTTGACAAAGCCTTGTCCGATGATCCCTGATGGTCCCAGGCCTCCGGGAAAGGATAATTTCTCACCACATTTGTAGAGGATGGTGAGGCACAAACTTGCATTTTTGGCATCCTTGTGATCCAAACACTGCATGCAAGAAGACAGCATTTCCAAACAGCATGTCAGCATAGCACCATAATAGGGCTGTGTCTTTTACTTGTCTTGTTTACCTTGTGTACCAGTTTGTCTACTTTGAAGAGGAACTGTTTGGAGCATTTGATGGCAGCTGTGTGTTCGGATGCGTCCTCCAGAAAGGCATCCAGAGGTTGGAAGTTGCTGCTCTTCAGCGCCTCGTCCACTAGCTTCTCCAACTGCAGGAACAGGGCTTGTTCAAATTAAAATCCCAAAGCCACACTCATCTCAGAGATCTTGTATTTTTAGAGGATCCATTATGTAACCTCTCCTGTTCCATCCGCTCACCCGTCTATCCTGACCAGATGCCATGATGTCCACATGAAAGACCGTCTTTCTGATCCACTCACACGGTTGAAGGAGAACAGAGCCAGTCCTCAAGCTCACTGCGGGCTGAAGAAAAATGCTGGCTTGATAACAATAAGTGTAATAGCGCAAGTGTATGTGATAATGTAAGATCATTCATAATGTAAAGACTGACTGTGCTGTCCCGGGTTATCGTGTCGCTAACTCGAGTGTTTTGCTAGCGGTTAACGTGTGCTAATGGTGACTAACAATTGACGTTGTTGATATATATCATTAAGAACTTTTTAATCGGATACGATTCCTCAAAATGATATTTTTTAGACTGAACCTATCTATACTTACGACGGAATAGTTTTCCAAACGTTAGACGTGAAATCGGATGATATAATCAGTGTTAGAGAACACGGGCTTTTTCTTCTTTTTGATCAGAACGCGCGAAATAACGTTTGCCTACGCATGCGCGTTGGCGTTATAGAGTCCCACGTGTCCATGTACGTCCTCGACATGTTGTAGTGAGGAGTAGTCATTAGTTGTTTATATACTCTTTCCATTATATTATTCTTGCTATTTAACCCTCCTGTGGTGTTCGGGTCAAATTGACCCGTTTTAAAATGTTAACATCTAGAAAATATAGGTTTAAAGTATTTTTTCACGATGAAACTTCTTAGACTTTTCCTTATTTAGTGTAATAAACATTTAAAATGAAAATGGTCCATTTCATGTATTTGCACCCCCCCCCCCCTGCATGTGTTCCTCACACCTATGCTGTTCGGGTCAATTTGACCCGGCTATTGAATGTGGAGGCTAAAAGGGGTCAGAAGTCAAACTTTTTCCATTTCTTTCGGGCAAATGTGAGACATATTGGTATTTCCTAGTAAACATTGCATTTTTCAAGCCAACCCCTATAGTAGCAGTTGCCATGCGACCATTCAACCTTGTATTGGGTCTGTCCGCCTCATAAAGATAACAATAAATACCCCTTGGCCCCCTTGGGTCAGAGCCAGTTGGGGGCTCATCAGTGACCTTTGGGACACACCCATGCACTCCCCTGCAAAGACCGCGTGTTTCTAGCACACCCAGGGGCTGAATTGTGGGGTTTGTGGCGTGGATAGTGGCGTGATGGCGAGACTCCGCCCACTTGGGTAAGAGCCAGTCAGGAGCTCATCAGTAACCTAACCATCAGTAACTTGAACATGAGCCGGGTCAAATTGACCCGAACAACATCTCTGTCCCTAAGACCCGAGCATCGAAAGGAGGGTTAAGATCTAATCAGAAAACAAGACAGTTGGCACAATGGTAAATATAATAAATTGCTTTAATATACAACAAAAATAAACGGTGGGGGAGTCTATTTATTAAAATATAATCTCCTTGATGTCTGACAGTTTACCTTCAAAATACTTCATAGATCTACTGTACAACAAGAGATATCTGAGTTCAGGTCAAGCATCAGTTTTCTAGATGCATAATTCTTACCACAACATTAACACAATAGCAAAAAATAAATTGATTTAAATTACTAACAGTAATTACTTTTGCATCCAATTTTAAATGGATGTGTCCAGATTACCTATCTGGGGTTATTAAAGTTATTTTATTGTATCTTAAAGTGCAGGTCAGAACCAAACAAAACAGTGTAATTGTCTATGTTTGTGGTTGGTACAATACTGTACTGTACTGCTATACTACTTATACAAAAAAAAGTGCAATGGTGTTATTTCTCCCTATTGTGGAAATTCGGCTTTGGCTATCAACGTGATTCATTTACTTACAATCTCCATAAAAATATGAAGTGAAATACCCTACGAGTCCAAACCAGCTAAATAACTTTCATATAGTGTAGTTATAACCAACGCAAAGTGCCCTCAGGATGTCCCCATAGCAGCAGTCTTTTTCATTGGTTTCAAATGAAATGCACCATGCTGTCCTCACACTCCTTGGGAACAGTGAGCTTGTAGTTATGGCACACTAGCTTATAGTTCTGCCCATCGTTGTTGTCCCAGTGCTCGACCCCACACACACTGTATCGGACGGCAAACTCCAACACCGCCCCCGGCTGCAGGAATGGCGGCACGGGCAGGTGGAAACGGAAGGTGTCGACGCTGAGATGTCCGCCCTTGTCGGCGGGCAAGGTGGCGCTGGTCACCCAAGTGGCCTTGGTCTCCGTGTGGCTCTTCCACTCTGTGAAGGAATAGCGGACGCTCACCTCCTTGTCAAAGTGCAAGTTCAGCACCTGGGTGATGCCGATGACGCCCAGCTCAAAACACAACACCCGCTCAAGGCAGACTTTCTGCCTGTGGAGGCGACGGAGGAACTCTGGATGGTCCCCGGGCTGCTGGGAGAAAACAGGCTTCAGGTAGGGCAAGGAGATCTCCAGGTGCGTGCCGTCGGTCAACTCGGCGCCCATCAGTAACCTGAAGGAGACGTGGTGGGGTATGAAGGGGTCCTCACCCGTTTTGAAGAGTTTGACGTCTTCTAGGTCGAGGCCTAAAGAGTCAGCGAAACGCACCCTCACATTTCTGAAATGCTTCTTCCTTTCTTGCGGGGACGGCAGCGACTTGGAGCGTCTCTGGATAATGGGTCTTGGCGCAGGTTCACAGGAGAGGCCCCGCTTTGGCTCTTGCTGTTCCTTGGCAGGGGAGACTCTTGGGGCTGGGGGTCGGATGGGGATCAGTTTCCTTTCTGGCTGGTGGTCATTCGCCCTGAGCATTTCAGACAGGTTGATTGTAGTGCAGGATGTTCGGATGTTGCTGACAGAACCATCAGTTTTACTGCGGGGAATGCTCGTTTCTCCAATAAACCAACCTTTATCCATCTTTACCTAGACAGAACATAAGTTAGAATAAGTTTAGAATATACATTTTTAACATACTTGTACATAATATACTTGAAAAGACACATTCATACTTGTTCAATCCTTAAAATAATCAAATGTTTTTATTGTACTGTTGGCTATAAGAAAGTAATAGAGTGGGCGTGAACGCAGAGTGTGCTACGTGCAGTGTGCCTTCTAATCCAAATGCAGTACATTTTTATTTAACCCGCTGAAACACGCGTTCATACGATTGCAGTACCTCACCAGGATATGCAGCAATTTATTTACAAAAAATGTAAGTTGTAGCATAGGCTTGTTGTAGTCGAGGCTTGATCCAACATGTATATACAAAAATAACATTGAGGATTGAAGTAGTGCGTTTTCCGTGCGCCAGTCGTGCCTCTGTGACTTCCGCAATGACCTCTGATTTGTAATGACGCTGTCCGGCACAAGCAATGGACACCATCTCGCACGCATGGTTTATAAATCCTCGGTTGCGTTGAAGCCGCTCCAAACGTGCGATGACCCAGAAGGACGAGGAGGCAAGCGCGCAAAGGCTTGTGGGGAATGTAGTATTACGACTTGGACCTATACGTGTTCCCGTTCCCTGCGTTGTTTTTCGCACGGGCGACATTAGATCCATCGTTGCGCGGGTTGTAAATTGTGTCGAGCAGAGTTGAACATGTACCAAATCGTGCAACATTATGTTATGTTGGACATAATAAACGTCTTGCCGTGAACTACAATCCCCATACTGCCGTTGCGGTATCTCTTGAAGCGCAAGCAGCAAGGTGGCAGCAAGTAAACAAACCCATTTGACAGTGTAGGCGAATACAACAAAGCTTACACGTTGAAAAAGCGACATTTATATTATAACGTCAAGGGGGAAATGCCAGTCTAAAAACAGGTTGACGTGTGCCTTGTACGGGTGTTTAATATATTTCGAATAAGACCCAAAACGACGAGAATAGCGAGACAGGTGTTTGTGCGCATGATGCGCTGCAGCATTTCGGCGAAACTGGACGTTTTGCATCTTGTGGTTGTAAGACTTGACTCTCTGAGACAGAGAGATGTGGGCTGTGTTCTATAGCTAGAACACCTCCACCTGCGTCTGGACTGAAGACGGCCTGCGACATGGGACCTATCATGCAGGAGCGAACAGCATCCACCACACTCAAACGCGTTTCCTCAAAGGATAAAATTAAGGTTAGAAATGCCGAAAACACTGGACTTGTCTCAAGGTACGCTTCTTTGCCCTGCAGCATATGTATGCAATTTTAACACCATTTCAGGCAAAAGGACGGATCTTTACACAGTATATTCGGTAATTGACCTGTTTCCATAGTTCAAAGAAGGGAAACAAGGTGAAAAAGGCAAGTGGGCAGTTGAAGAATGTCCTCCCAGGTCCGGGTCAGGAGAAAGACACGGCAGCAACTACCCACAAGGTGGAGCCACTGGCTGTTAGACTGTTATGCAATACGAATGACGATGTGCTTGAATCCTCCCATCCATCTCGTCTCTTTGATTACAGGGAATGCAGTCAAGAGGAGGCAAGGTCAAAGCTGGCGTCATAAGAAACACAAGTAAACTCTCAAGGTAATTTCAAGAAATGCTACGACATGCATATGCGTTGGGGAAGCTAAACCCCTAGCGTCAACTTTGCCTTTTCCTCACGTAACATCATAATAATAATAATAATAATACATAGGACTTATATAGCGCTTTCCACGGTACTCAAAGACGCTTTACAATCAACAATAAACATATAACATAAACGTACACAGATACAGAATACAGAAACAAAAACAAATATAACATAACCTGTTTCTACAGCCCTCAGGATGAGGGACCTGTTAAAACTCAAGCACCCAAACACTCTTCGACACGAAGGAATGAGGAGAAGCGAGAAATGCAGCGATTGGCACCATGCTGCAATGAAGTGGATCAGAATCGAAGTAGGATGGGCAAAAACCGAAGGGCCCTCTCCCTGCCCCTCTCACCCATCGCTGGCCTCCGCCACATGCCAATGCACTCCCCGGCCCCCACCCCGGAGGCACTGCACCGCCACTACACCCAGAAGGAGGATGACAGCGACAGTGCCAGCGACCTGTCTGACTCGGAGAGGCTGCCCGTCCTCCCCTCCCCCTGCACCCCCTGCACCCCTCCCCACCTCAACCTGAGGGCCGAGATCATCAACACTAACGACTTCCTGCCTGACTTCCCGGGGCCTCGTGGGGCCGTGGGCGATGAGGAGGAGGAGGATGAGGACACCGACAGCGATGCAGAGAGGCCCACCTTCAGCTACCCAGACTTCCTGCCGCCCCCCTTCAACAGCTGGAGCCTGCGACAGCTGGCCGTCTTCCTCCACACAGAGGGCCGCTGCGCCCCCAGGCCCAAGCCCGTGGGGCTGCTGGAGAAGTACCTGGAGCGGCTGTTGCAGCTGGAGTGGCACCAGATCCAGACGGTGCAGGCGGAGAGCAGCCGTACGGCCGGGAGCCGTCACAGGCAGCTGGGGGTCCCATCCTCCACCGCTGCTGCGGCCGTGGCGGCAGCGGCGGCCCACCCGCCCAGGCCTCACACCGCTCCCCCGACCCGCCTCAACTCCCCCAAGGGGCCGCGACAGGGCCAGAGACCGCCGCCCTTCACGTCCCTCAACACGCCCACCTCGCCGGCCTCCAACCAGCAGCAGGCGAGCCGCTACCCCGTCTGCCCCCAGTGTCACATCCGCTACCCGCTGTGCAACGGGAGCTGCTCGCCGTATGCCTACCAGCGCCACTCGCGCCTCAGCCCCCTGATGGAGCGCAGGTCTAGGCCCGGGGCGCCCGCCGCACGCAGCAGCAGCGAAAGCCGTGCTGCCTCTTCAGATGGCAGGGCAGCCGGTGGAGGAGGAGGTGGAGGTAGTGGTGGTGGTGGCGGCGCACAGACCCCCGTCAGCCCGTCGACAGTGAAGAGTCACGTCAAACAGATGCAGGCGGTGGGGAACGTCCGGAAGACCCACCACCAGGAACCAGGAGCTAGCGGTGGTGGTAGCCAGGTCGCTAGCTGTGGCGGAGGGGGTGGGCATGTCGCCAACGGTGGCGGCAGCGGTGGTGGTGGTAGCAGCCAGGTGGCTAGCGGGGGCCAGGGCACCACTGCCAGAGGTCAGCTGAAGAAGGGTCGCGTCAGGGCCAACTCGGAGACGGATGTGAAGGATCCCAGCAGCGGTGGCACCAGAGGCCCCAGTGCGGAGAAGCGGGTCACGTCCGGGGGGAAGCGAGAGCCGAGCGCGGCCAAGAAAGCAGAGCGGGACTGGCAGAGGACGGAGGCGGGCGGAGCGGCCCCTAAAACCAGCCTGAAGAGAGCAGCTAAGGAGCTGCCGTCTCTCCCTAAACCACTAGCTGGCAGTAAACCGAATGGCAAAGCAAAAAATGTGCACTTTGTAGCTAAGTAAACCCGTGCTATATACTTATTGCGCTTTACTTCATGGTTACTAAACAGAAAAGCTTCAACGTATGCCTGCTTTATGTGTCATCAAGTATATTACTAACACGTTCTCCAGCAGTCATGAAGCTGTCGCTTGCTGCAGTCAGTATATCAAGACGAATAGTGATATAGCAAGTCTAGTGATAAAAACAGCAATGATGCATAATGCAAGACTCGTATATATACACCAGAATACGCAGACATCAATCTAAATGTAGTCTTTGGTCATGACTTGCACTTTTTCCCCAGTTCGCTGTACCTTTATTGTGGTCAAAAGTTTACATACACTTGTAAAGTGTATGTCATGGCAGTCCAGAGTTTCCAATAATTTCTACAACACTTATTTTTCTGTGATAGAATGGCCTTCCCAAAGTCCTGACTTAAACCCCATCGAGAACATGTGGACAGTGCTAAAGAAACAAGTCCATGTCAGAAAGCCAACAAATTTAGCTGAACTGCACTGATTCTGTCAAGAGGAGTGGTCAAAGATTCAACCAGAAGCTTGTGGATGGCTACCAAAAGCACCTAATTGAGGTGAAAATGGCCAAGGGACATGTAACCAAATATTAGCATTGCTGTATGTATATTATTGACCCAGCAGATTTGGTCACATTTTCAGTAGACCCATCATACATTTTTTGTGACAAAGAAGTATGTGCTCCAATCACTCTATCACAGAAAAATAAGAGTTGTAGAAATTATTGGAAACTCTGGACTGTCATGACATACATGTTCATTACAAGTGTATGTAAACTTTTGACCACAACTTTACATACGAGAAGTCACATAGTACAAAGTAGTACAAAGTAGTATGACGTAGTTCAGCTTTTGATGTAAACTGAAGTTTGTCACACTGTGCAGCCATTCTTGTAGTACATGCTGTTGATGTTGAAATACATATAGAATAGGCATCTGCTGTATATTTTGAAAACTCAACATGGACCAAGTAGTAATAATGGGTGTACACATTTGTCATTGTTTTGGTTTTTTTCATGTTGGAATGTATTTGTTCATAACAGCATTTTTTCATTTGTCTGGCGCCTTTTGATGCCCTCTGTGGTGCCTGACTTTTTAAGAACTTTTGTTAAGCTGCACCATTAGTGGAAAAAGGTGAAAAGTTGCTAAGTTCTTTCAGATGTACTTGTGGTTGTCATATTCTGGTCATAAGGGCTTTTGATTGAACAAGTTGAAGTTGAATTGTAGTTTCACTACAAAATATTTTGCCTAGAGCTGAGCTTTTTCTCGTGTGTAAGAGACAGTGTAATGTTTGCTACCAAAATATGCATATTTTTCCAGATTTTTGTATATGATAGTTATATTTATTGGAAATATGTCATGTTAGATGTTTACCCATGCTTGATGTTTACATTTTCATGTGCAAAAGAAAAAATGATTACCAAATAAGCTGAATGTATATTTTCTGCATTGTCTGTCAGCTCAACCATTGGCCAATCAAGTGATTCTGTGACATTTCCATTTCAATCGTAGTTTACATAGTGGTTTAAAGTACAATCCATACTTCAATGTATACATGTCTCTAGGATACGATGTTTATGGTAGAATGTCTTACCAGTGACCTTGTGAACTTGTTTCATGAAAGCACTGGATCATACAGTAGTTTATGTGTTTGAGGTTGTTTCCCCTCACTTGACATTCATGAAAAGCGTCAAAGCCATAGGTAATGGGACCGGTGGTCTATGAACTATAAACTATGTACAATACGTTGTTGACACGCACGCTAAAGATTGTGGTATGTATTTTCTCAATGTGGACTGCAAGTATTTGTAAGGCATAGAAATAAATATGTTTTGCACTCATTTAAAATTGGCTCTTTTCTTTTGTTTACTCGGCAAGTCAATGAATACAATACAATACAAAATACAACATGGGCTACTTGACAATCATGTCCTCTTCTGACCAGGAAATGGCTTTAAGATGTGTCGCAGCTGCCTCTTCCTGTCATTCACACACCCTGAAACGTAGCAACACACACACACATTTCAGCATGCATGATTAGCTACAAGAATTTCCTCCGGGATTAATAAAGTTCTATCTTATCTTAATGTCCAGAAAACGCCACTGAAATTCTAGCCTGCGTTTAAATATTTCACAAGTCAACTCCACTCATAAGTGGCATCAATAATTAAGACTTCAAAACGCCAACAACTTCATAATCCGCAGCCAATTTACCTAAGTGAGTGTTGGCGGGGAAACAGGAGCTGCAGAGCGTCTCTGGGCTGGCGTCCTCGCTGTAGACGGGCCCGTCGTTCCACATGAGATCGAAGCCGCCCACTCTCTTCTCCCTGCCTGTCAGCCTTAGCGGTACACAGGCACAGCTCAGTCAGGAGGATGCCCACGCTGCATCCATCACACGGGTTAGTCTGTCCCCGACGAGAGGGCTTTCTCGAGGGATGAGAGACCCTGGCTTTGGGATTAGGGTGAACCTGATGTTGCAGCTCTGTCATGAGGAGCGCCACGCTTCACTACTTGACTGCAGATCTGCAGATCTCACCCCTACAACCCATAGCAATGAGAGCATCACCGCCCTTTTACACAAGCGAACCCATTTGCACCATTTTCACCACAGGGCTTCTCATCTTTGTACACGTGTCCGCAAACCAAGGGCCAGAGGTCTGACGGGCCAGTGGCCGCCGCGGGCACGCTTATCTGAACAAGTTGTTTAGAACAGTGGTTCTCAAATGATTTTTTACCACCTCAAAAATATTTAGTTCAGCCAAGTACCCCTTTCAGTAGCACAAATCATTTTAGGGAGAGAACATATTTGCAAGGTGGTTCAACAATCTTTTGTCTTTAATAAAATCTGGATGGCTTAACAGACAACATGTTGGTGTTTCTATCTTAGCAGTATCTTTCGAACAGACTCTTTCTTGTTTTTAGACATTTTCCAATATAGCCCCTGCTGCAATACTTCAAAGTACCCCTAGGGGTACACGTTCCCCCATTTGAGAAACACTTGTTTAGAAGATGGATGGGTGAATTTGTCAAATGGCGTGAGGGCTAGCAAGTCAAATTGACTTGACTGAAATTGACATGCAAGTCATTCCGGGACATGAGGTGTGTGTGGAGTCGGGTGTCTTGCGCCCCTTACCTTCCCTCCATGTCCACTATGTGGAGCGTGTCTTCCAGAAGCCCATACTTCATTTCATAATCCTCCTGACTGCTGGCCGCGAGCGACGGGGAGGCATTCACTTCAATTAGCCACCTATGGAGACATGTCAAGTAGAGCACGGCCATTTTACATTGACTCCAGCCGTCTGAAATGATCCTTTAACACAGCATCTATTCTTTGCTCTCCAGACATGGTGACCAGTAGATTGTTCTTTCAGGTGATTTGCATTCATTTAGGCCAAAAGAGGCCATTAAGGTTTTGTTTGTGTTATTAGGTTATATACAATATGATAAATATAATGCTATATTAATACAACAGAATTATTGCACACCTATGGGATGTTGCTATATAGTGTCCCAATTTCTGAAATAAAAACAAAAGCATCCTGAGGCTCAGATTTTGTGTGTGTGTGTGTGTGTGTGTGTATGTGTGTGTGTGCATGTGATAGTGTGTGTGTTTGCGTGTGACAGAGTGTATGTGTGTGTGTGTGTGTGTGTGTGTGCGTGCATGCATGTGTGTGTGACAGAGAGTGAGAGAGACAGCTATGTGGTAAAGATAGTGAAAGCTCTCTTACGGTTTCAGGCTGTCATCCAGTAGGATATCATATCCGTAGAGCTCAAAGCAGTGCTTGTCATTAATGATGACCTTCTGTACACTCTGCAGGCTGCGGATGAAGATGTTGTCGATCTCCTTGAACAGGTTCTCCACTGCCTCCCGGCCGTGCTTGGCACTCAGGTACCTGCGAAGCTGCTGCAGCTGCCACTTGCAGCCCTGCCACCACAACAACATGGCAAAGAAGATGGTTGGACATCTCAATTAAGGACAAAAAACAAAAACAAAGAACACTGATGCACAAATGCTTGATTACCCATCATGCACTGCATCGTCCACATTTCTCACCTTTTCAGGGTCGTATTCAGGTGCCGTCTTTTGAACGGCTACATTAGTGAGGTGCACATCTGAGGAGACGGATTTAAGAGAAGTCATACAAATAACACTTAAAATAAGGGTACGTTAACGAACAATTAATTAACATTCATTAATGCAGTAATAAGCATTAATTCACAGTTCATTAACAGAGATCCAATGGTCTAGTCATTATCTACTCATGGTGTTCATGTTTACTAATGGTGTTCACGATAACTTAGTTAAGGTATTAGCTGCGTATTAATAGTGCATGTTTAAATTTCACAACACATTACGTCTTCTCTGTGGACCAATATGAAAGAGATTATATCAGAAACAAATGCTAACAACCAGGTAAACGACATACATACACTGATCGTTTATGCTGCTCAGGGAGAACCGTGTGCTGGAGAAGCGTGCAAAGCCATCTCGATACAGCCAGGCTTTCAGTGGAATGTACTGGAAAAAGACACACACACACACACACACACACACACACACACACACAGTTTTTCTGGGGTGGAGGGGGTGGGGGCGTAGGACAGGCGTGATGATTCACTGTGAATTCCAATGCTCCCTACTTACTGATGTCACCATCACATAGACCCTCAGATCAAACTTTCTGCCTGCAGTGTAGAAACATTTCTTTAGCGTAATAAGCAAAGACGTGATGACACATACAGTAGATAGCAGCCATGAGAGACGCTGTGTGTACGCTGCTCACACAATGGGCTGTTAATTTGCGTCGGAGTGTTTCTTCTGTGGTTATTTGACATTGATGTTATTGTGACCCGCTCCTTGTGCGTGCTTTAAAGTGAATATTGGTGGAAAAGTATAAAATGTCTGTCTTGTTGTTATGCATGTTTATTTCTATTGAAGATAAGAAAAGATAAGATGGAACTTTATTAATCCCGAAGGAAAATATAGGTAAGATATTCAGTAAACAAAACAAGTTGCCAATGGTTTTGAGAAGTAGTAGTGAGAAGTAGTATTGATTGTTGATGTTACTGCTTACCGCTGATGAGATAGGGGTTCTCTATGTAGCGTTGAGCCACGTAGCTCTCCACTTGCACCTCGCTCTTCTGCTCCTCTGTGCAGGTGCCGTCCTACAGCAGCACATGGATGTGGGCAGTCTTTAAAACAGTGCCTTTTTGAATGGTTCTCTCATGGTGAATGGAGCATTACCTTTTTCCAATCCATGATGTCTTTTAGCTTCCGGAATAGAAAGATACCCTTTCCTTGAGATCTTGCTACCTGTTTCAAAAAACGGAACACATCAGAGCAATGTCCCTTCAACAGCAGAACCAGCTTCATGAAGCTGACTCGATGTTTCAACACTCTCGACATTAAAGCCAGCTACAATCCATAGCTGACCTATGGATCAATTATGGATTGTAGTTTCTGTTCACCTGCTGAACCCTCGCCCCCGTTATGCCCTGCAGACAACAAGATATACACTGAGTGATCCAATCATGTCGGTTAATATTCATATACAGATAACCACCTGATCTATTTATCACATAGGCTGAGCTGGCTTTACCAGGATTTAAGGTAAATCACAAGATGGTTCTGAGGAGAATTACCACAATGTGCTGATCAGTGCTGCTGTGGATGGTGTCGTTGACAGTGGAGAATTGCTGTGCACCAATATAATTTAACATTAAGCATAATATATTAACACACTATGGCAACAAAGCCATTATGGATTGCAGGTTTATAAATATATACAAATACAACAGCGCAGTGTGAAGCAGAGGGGTCCACTGCAGCTCACCGGCTTCATGATCCAGGTGCTGCCAGGGCTGCGTTTGAACTCCTCCACAAACAGGTGATACTCGCTGGGCAGCTCAAAGGTCCGCGGGAAGAAGTCACACTTGGCCGCCTCCATCGGGCCCGCCTCCCGCTCCAGGTGCTTGCGGTACCTCTTCAGGTTCTTCACCATGAGGTTCTTGCGCGTCAGCTGAAACGTCAGACCGATTCAATGGAACGGGATCAAATGAAATGGCTTTTTACTGGGCTATCATTTGTCATGCGTCATCCAGGGTGTTACTACATAATGGGCAGGATGGACTATAGTCAGTAGGCCTATTTGACTTGCGTCGAAAGGTTGTTGGGTTCGAACCCCAATCTCCGCAGTCTACCTGTAGGCATCCATGAGCAAGACGCCTAACCCCTATGTGCTCATCAGTGACATCCATCTAAAATAATTAACTTTAAGTCACTTTGGATAAAAGGACATTGCTAAACGACTAAATTGTAATTATCTGAATGACAGTGGCCCACCTCGTAATGATTGCGGAAGTGACATATCCTCACGTGTTCCTCCATGTAAGAATGATCAAAATTCTCTCTGAGCCAGGCAGCATCACACCAGTTCAAGTCCCACTCTCCATCACTGGAAGTTGAACATGAATATGCACTCTTATGTTCAATCGACGCCTATAGCCCACAATGGTTTCAGGTCACTGCATGATATAAACAAAAGTGAAAGCAACTATTTTTTTATCTGTTTCATTGTTTTTTTTATTCGTGTGTTGTTTCACACCAACACTCACTCCTTGACTTCAATCCAACCCGGCCGCTGTCGCAGGACGTCCTGGATTGCGTTGAGGAGGCCGCATTTATAACTCACAAAGGCCCGCTCCTCCCTAGTACAAATCTCTCACATGTTATCCTCAAATTGGTGTTTACTTACATTTGATCAATATAGTGAGAATCAATACATTGTAAAAATGTATGTTTGACATTTTGAGAATATTTGAAGATCAACGTTATGAGCTACACCTGTGTTGAGAACGAGAGTCAAGTACTTACCGCTCTCCCTTTTTATGATGACCGTACACGCATTTGGACCCAGAGGTCTGCGAAGGCAACAAATGAGGCAAAACAAACGCTTTTTAATGGTTAACTGGTCAACAAATATCAGCTTTCTTCCAGTAAGGCATGACTACACCTGTCTTAATGATACGAACGTGACGTGTGTGTGTTGTTATTCACCTTAATCTTTGACATTATTGTGCCTCGGCTGACCACGACGCAGCTCACCGCGGGCTGAGCGTCACACGCCTCCGATTTGTTAAACATGCGTTGTCATGGTAACGACGTAACGCGTGGGCGTGGCCAACGCGACATCTTGGAGACAGAGTCGGGCGTGAGGCGATCTGAAGCATCATCATATATACTTCACACACTTGCAGACGTTGTGTTATATCTACAAAGTTATCGTGTAAAAACGTCCGCGTTTCGAAATATGAGGGAATAATTAATTTGAGAAGAACATCGTATAGAACACGTCTTCAAACAAAACATTTAAAAAGACGTTTTGTCTGACATTTATGGCAAAAAAAAACTTTCGTCTTTTATTCGTGCTTTACGTCTTGGCACCACTTGATGGCAACAAAAACTCGCCACCAGGAATGCCGTAGACTCCTACTCTGAGCCAGGATCCACAAGATTAAAAAACAATTTAGTATTCATTAATTTACAGAACATTCAGGACTATATTGAATTCTGGTTTCTATAGTCTTAGTCGGGATTGATACACACACACACACACCACACACACACACACACACACACACCAACAGGTCATAAATCAAACACATTTAGATCATATCAAATTCAGAATTTAGTCCTATCTTTCCCCATCAACAAACTCATAACTCATAACATTAGCAGCTATTATTTGGTCGAGGTGCTAAACAGCTCCAAAGCAAAGCTAAGGAAACAGGCAACTGCCTACCCATGGTTCTCTGAGCCACCCACAACGAGAAGGCATTTGATAAACAGACAAGAGTTGGAAAGGGTTTATGAACTTAGTTTGGATGTTAGCCTAGCTTATGAATGAAATGTATAGGTATTATAAATCTCCCCATGTGGCTGCAAAACAAAGGATCTGGTCTGGAAACCATCAAGCCGTGTGCGGTGCAGCCACTAAAATCCATTATATTATTTTAACCACTTCAACCAAACCCCTGTGTGTGCACTAGAAATCACTTAAGAAATGTATCATTATTCATGGCCAAACATCCAATTATTTAAAAAAACACATTCAAATGTCATTCTGTTTTTACATAGGACAGATTGTCTCAAAATCTAATCAGGTTTTGCCACAATAAAGAACAGATGTAGAATTGGGATGCAGCATTGGACATAGGCCATTATTTCCAAATTAAAGGACATTTATGGGCTTTTTGGTGGCCCTTTATTTTACAAGACAAACCCTCCAGCATGCCTTTGAGGTCCACTGAGTTTAAATCCACATGATCAATCTCAACAGATACACAATGAGATAATGTCAGAGACATCTATCTCCTTCTTTCATCTTCCCTCGTTTGAATCTTTCCACTATAATGATTTTAAACATTTAGTGCACTTAATCCTTGATCCATCCAACATTATCAAGTCAAGCATGTACCAACAACGCATCCTGTTCGTGATCCGATCCGTTTCTGAAAATGCAGATGATTGCTAATTATTGAGGGTATGATTCCATTCAAAAAGTTAAAATAGCACAACGATAGACACTCATCATTTACATTAATTTGTTTATGTTATGCTAATATAGTAGCAGTAGTAGTGGTAGTATAGTAGGCTACCGTATATATAGTAAAGTATAGTTTGGCTACTGTATACAGCCCAATGACTGAATGATTGCTCTGTTTTTCTGTTGGCCTCACTGATATTTCTGCATAATAAAATGTGTTTGATTTGTTTGTATATAACCACAGATTTCAGGAGCTCATGTGGGATGAGGGTCGGTGTCTTTCTCAGGACAGTCTCTCCTCTCTCTTGTGGCCTCCACTCAACTCTCCGCTCTCATTCCTCAACGTGAACATCCAGATAAACAATAGTGCAGCCACTCTTTAAGCCAGGCACATGTCTCCAATTATGTCCATCCAGGCATCCATGCTAGCTTTTTGGGTTTTGGCAGCAAAATCCTCAGAGAATATCTCCCATATCACTTTTTGCCCTATCACATACTTGAGTGATTGTGTCGGTCATAACCCGACCCGTTGTGGTATATGTTCTTGGAACCGGTTTGATCCCAATACAGTACGCTGTTTGTATGTGTGTGTGTGTGTGTGTGTGTGTGTGTGTGTGTGTGTGTGTGTGTGTGTGTGTGTGTGTGTGTGTGTGTGTGTGTTTAAAAATGTATAGTTAGGCTACATCATTTAAATTCCATTGGAGCAAGCCCATTCAACATTGTCATTTTTGATTCCTGATCACTCCCGCACGGCTGGCCATCTCATCATGTGGCTTTTGGTTGAATTACAACGGCGCCATTCTCCATGGGAACACATCGGGGTGGATGCAGGGTCCACGCTCATCGACCACTGATTAGCCTTAACTGCAGCTTGTGAGACAGGCAGTCAACGTGTGAGCGAGGATTCCACGTACAGGGGAAAGATGTGCTGAGGGGGATAACCTTCACCGTCTTGTTTGCAGCTTTTAGACCTAGGGATGGGGATCACTCGTTGATATTGATATTGATAACATTTCAAGATTGCTTAACGAACAATCTTCATCGATACCACGAACGTAATTTTCCTATTCTTCGGTGTGGTACATGCATGTGCTCCCTGAGTGTGTGTGACGATGGCTGGCTTAACCTGTGTGCACTGAATAGCCAATGCATTACAGGTGTGCAGCCTCACCCAACCACAGACTTTAACTTGGGCCAGGTGAGGCTGCTTAAACCAGCCACCAACCACACACTCCACAGACCCTTTCCAACATTGGAACACGAGGCAATGCATCTCAGTGCTCCAGGTTCTGTCCTCCAGGCAGGTCAATACCTTGTACAAGGGAAAAGACTGCTATGCATTGATGGCTAGATCATTAGATCATTGCAGATAGAGACGAAAGACTCACCTGTTCAGAGTTCATCTAGACTCTGCATAGCTTCCCTCCTTAACCCCCCCCCCCCCCCCACCCACCCCTTACACACACACACACACACACACACACACACACACACACACACACACACACACACACACACACACACACACACACACACACACACACACTCCCACTTACAGGGTAGGAATCCCCATGAAAGAATGTACTCCGTCTTTCAAAAAGTCATTCTGAGACTGATCGTGTTGCACATATACACATTTTTGGCCCTAATACCCAGCCCAGACTGGGTTAGCATTAGTCAGAGGAAATTCATGTTTGGAGCTCAGGTATAGGCCTACACTCATAATATTTATCCTGGGGTGCTTTAGGTGAACTTCTACTAAGTCTGTGTGCCTTGTTTGCTGGGTCACGGTGAGCCCAGTCTCCCCGGATTACGCAATTATTCTTCAAATAAGTCGAATTAAACTATGAGAAACATGCTTCGTTTGTTGTTGAGTTAGACTGAATCAAAGGATCAAAAGGATTAGGGTCTAATAGGAAACATTTAACATGTGCATCTGTTTTCTGCAGGTCCACAACATCTATCCCCCCCCCCCCCCACACACACACACACACACACACACACACACACACACACACACACACACACACACGCACAAGCCTGCAAGGTAACTGTTGAAGTTGAGCGAGGTACGGGGGGCGTGTCTCGTCCCGCGACTAGCACTGTGAAGGTAGGCCGGTATAGTTTTTGGATCCAACGGTCCGTACGTACAGTGGGCGGTACCTCACTCCGTCACCAACCAATCAGTGGTTGCCGAGAGCGCGAGATGCCGCCCACCGTACGTGCGGAGCCTTGGACCTAGACGCTATCCAACTTTGAAATAGGAAACTTTACACTCTCTCCTGCACACTCTTCATAGACCTGGAGATAACGCAACGTTGCTAATTAGCCCTCACTACGTTTTTATATTGGCTATATGTACAATTTGTTATGATTTATGAGGCAGTAAAATGAAATATATTGTGAGAAATAAATCCGCCCATCGAGGAATTATAATGGACCTGGAGCAAATTGATTGAATTCTCCTCTCTAAACCTCTCCAAAGAAGACTTTTTGTGAATGGATATAAAAATGTGTGTTGAATCTTCATAATTTTTCGGAGATTTGGGGAATTGCTGATTGCTGACATGGCAAGGATATCAATCCAGCTCGTGTTTATTACGGGACTCACATTCATTCTCTCACAAGGTATGTATGCTGTCTGATAAAATAGAAAATGCCTCATCTTTTCACAGTGAGATAGAACTGAATTTCTGAATTTACTAATTTGTCATTAGTATAGCCACAGATCGTTTTATATCTATCTATCTATCTAATCTATCTATCTATCTATCTATCTATCTCTCTATATATATAGCCTATGTATATATATATATTCTTTTACATTTAGCCTATTTGAACATTCTAGATAAATAGATGCGGTACTATGGACATGCCAAATAAAGAAATACATTTACTCTCAAAGCACGAATTGGATTTATGCCAAATTGCTTGGGGACTCTCATTAGCCCATTCTGAGGAGCTGCCTTGCTTCACCAGAGACCTTTCTGCAGATTGCGTCCCGTTGACAGACGTGTGACACAAATCCGACGCATCACATTCTGGTACATTATCTATGGTACAGTGGCCCTGAGAGATCAACACAAGCAAATTAAGAAAGAAATTGACAACAAATAGGAGAAGTCATTAAAGCATCTTCACTCTTGCAACCATTTTGCTATTGTTTAATTAATGCAAAAAAACCTTACTTACAGATAACCAAATAGCCAATAACCGTGGCAAGCATCCAGACATGCTCATCACTTAAGTGTCTCCTAAACATTTTCCTTGTCGTTTGGTGTAATTGTAGCACGTTTCTGTAATGAGTTGTGTTGTCTGAATGTGTCAACATTTTCAAAGATGTCTTCTTAATTGCTTGTGTTTTGTCTATTTCTATCTGTTTTCTTACGTTGCAGTGCGTCTGTCTCTCAGGCACTACTGAGATGCTTCATTCTAAGTTCTATTTAGAATTTTTAATTAATACAAAATATGGTCGACTTATGCAGAAATCCAAATATTGAAATGACTGTAGTGTTTTTGTTCCGTGCCTGATGTCACAGAACCTTTCAAGTAAGCAAACAAACAGAGATTGTCAATTTCAATTAGTGCCAAAGGCTAGACACCACTTCACCTACAGGGGGTGCAAAATGACACATAAAGGGCATTTATTGTCAAACCATCATTCAGATTCACTCCAAATAGCTTGGGAACACTTCTCTTTTCCCCTCGACTGAATAGCGAGAAAGGGCCGGGCACTGGGGTCGCAGTCACTGGGGTCAGTGTGTGCCATGAATAAATATTTTGTGGCTGAGAGCAACATTCATTTTCTTTTCTTTTTTTGCATTCATTAGTTTATCCCCTAATACAAACACATCTTGTCTTTCCTTGACACATATTTCTTCTCAAGGTGTCTCGGTGTCCTCAGTGGAGTCCAAAGCTAAATTGGAGGCCTTTCCAGACGAGGAGCCGTCGGGAGCCATGTTTGCGTCCCGGGGGTCTGCAGCTTTGCCAGCAGACACCGGGGCCAAGTTAAGACCCAAGCGCTGCACCTGCTACTCCTACAACGACAAGGAGTGTGTGTACTACTGTCACTTGGACATTATCTGGATCAACACTCCTGAGTAAGGAATGTTTTAAATTATGAAACATACACTGCCAGCGGGCTAAAAAGTAGTACGCTATGTACGCTATGTTACGATAAGATCTGTTATTTTCTGCTGCCATTGCTCTCGAACACTTAGACTAGGAGCCAATGCCAAAATTAGAAAAATCGTCCAGTAGTTCATCCCTAAGGCTGCTGGCACGCAGCCATAATTGTGGTCTCATCAAGCGCAAGCAAAAGACTTTGGCTTCTGTAACAAGAACTGTTCCTAGGATTTTCCTGAATTGTCAGGAGGCCTATTGCGCTTCCGTTCTCATCATATCTTTCAGTTAATCATTTTTAATCACTTTCTTCCTGTCCTTGTGCTGATTCCTGGGCTGCATGTGAGCTGTGATCCCCTGTGGGTGTAATGTGTTGATCATATCACTCACTGCTCTGTCCATGGTGCTGATGTTGGCCTCTGACTGGATGATTCAGGCCAGAGACCACAGAGGGCCTAATCAGTCTCATTATGGAAACAATAAGTTCAAATATATAAAAATGTATATACTGTATATACATATATAAACACCCCAGTATACATAGGCCTACACATACCTTCTTGTCAGATACAAACAAACGCACCCACCGTCAATGCTAAGCAGTTAGTGATAGAATGTTGTATTGTAACCTTCTGAAACATAATGACATAACGACTAGAACTACTACCAGAAACCCACAAACAACCAGCACCCCCATAAACCCCCCCCCCCCCCCCCCGCCCCGTGATGTACAGGATAAGCGTTGCAACCCTGCGTATATGAGTGGATATGCTGAGAGATGTGTTGAGTGTTAGTGGCCAGGGCGGTCTAATCCATCCCAGAGCGCAGGATGGAGCCAGATCTAAGAGTAACACTGATCTGAGTGTTCAGGGCCTGTCATGGTGAGTGCTGCTGCTGCCTAGCAATATACAGATGAGATTCTGACACGTAACCATCTATAGTATATGCTGAGATGCACATCTCCCCGCCAATAATTGCGGGGTTGTTTTGCTGGCCGTGCACATTTAGATCACATTTATAATATACAACACGTTCATGCGACGCATGTTTGTGTCATCAGAAATTGAAGAGACTGAATACATTTCGCAGACATAACGTCTTCAAAACGCCACCCCCCCCGGCTTATCGCTTTTACACACATCGATCCGGCTTTTTTGCGGCTCTGTTTCTACATCCAATTCCAATGCCGGGAAAAAGGCGGAATGATAATGCCCCGCCCCCCCACCATTCCGTGTACCTTTTACACAGAAGGAGAGGCCGGATAAAGCCGCAGCATTCCCCTGACAAAGACGCTTTCTGCCTCACGGCACATGGCACTGGGAGTACAACCGCAACTCACAGCACATAAATACAGGATCATAGGATTACGTATCAGAAGGATAGCAGAACAGAAAGAGAACAAGGTGTACATTCTATGATCTTTAACAGAAGAGCGCTGTGGCTATGTGGATATAGAGATTTGTCAGATCCCTGATCGGTTGTCGTATTTATGAATTGAGCACACTGTTGCAGATTTATTATCAAAGTGAATTCATAGTGAGTATAAAGTTGTTCACGGCAAACACCTCTACCACCAACACCTCCAACTACACCACCACCTCCACCACCACCACCATCACTTCAACCACCCTTCTCCTCCTTTTATTTGGGAAACTTTATTTGGGCTTTATTCCATTCCCCCCTGTTCGACCGCACAGTAACTCTTTTGGCAAGACATTGAATGTGTCATCACTTGTGCAGGGAGGTGAACCCAAATGCACAGACCGCACTCCAGGCAGACAGAAACAAATCTACAACAAACAAGAAGAGATGAACTGAGTGATTTCCCCTTTATGTTGTTCCTGGCAGCTACCTTTGAGCACAGGAGCGCATCCAGCTCGCTCCCCAGCTGTCAAGCCCTGTTCCCGACCATCCTAGCCCTGTTCCTGACCTGCCTAGTCCTGTTCCTGACCTGTTCCCGAGTCTGAGAAGACTCGCTCAGTTTCCTGACCTTCCTAGCACCCTGAGACTGGGGGGCACTATAATAATCCTGCCCAAACCCCAACTCATTACCTGTGTTTTTACTTTGTGTCCTCAGTGTAATATTCATCACCTGTGTTCCATATATGTATGTTCCCTAGTTTCTGGCCGTTTGTCGGTTCTTCCTCTTTGCTGTAGGTTTGCTGTAGGCTTCATAAAACCAGGTGTCCCTGGTTTTATGAAGCAAATCTTCCTTTTGCTCCAACCCCGTGTCTGATCTCTGCCTTTGGGTTCAGCTTGCTATGCAAGCCGCAACAGTTTGAGCATTCTTCCTTCCTTCCCGCGCCTTTATTTTCATGCCAGAATCTCTTTGGCTTCTGCAGGTACACACAGAATACTTATTTATTACGACCTGACATGTCAGGACAAACGACTTGATTGAAAGACTGAACATCATGTTGTCAACACACACATGCAGCAGGTTGTCTAGATGATAAAAACAAAATACCAAAAACAAACAAAGAGACAAGCGATTGACTTCATAAGTTTGCATGGTGTCGGTATTTGTATTTGCCCTATTATTTACATTTACATTTACATTTAGGGCATTTGGCACACACTTTTATCCAAAGCGACTTACAAAGAGTACATTTCTTGAAGGAGACAGCAATAGCTGTGGTGCATAAAGATAAGAATAGAGCAGGTTTCAAGCATTCATAGTTGCAAGGCTAATAGAATGAGTTTCATAATCGCTAGGTTGTCTGCATAATAGCTGGGATAGAGAGCAGAACGTGCTGTTCTGAGTGCAGTACCAACATTTAAGAACATACAATATGCTAAACAATGCTAAGGACTATTAATAATACCAAGACATAAAAACATGCAAGTTAGTGCTTGGGTTATTATCCAGTTGGGCCTGTTTTTTAATGTAAATGTAAAATTCTAATTGCATTAGCTTGAGGTTGGAACGTTATCAGTTCGATTGATGCTTGATGATTGATGATTGAAAAAGCAAGGAAAATATGCTGACCCTTTCCAGTTTCGTTCATGCACCTGGGATCTACATGTAATCCACAGTTACATCAGGAGGCATTTCCATTGGCTGAGCCCTAAGCACTGCTTATATTGTCTGCAGCAGCCCTGTCTGCATTCTTTCCAACAAACACAACTGCTTTTCACGGTTATCAATGTTTTTCAACTCAATTTATCTCAAATTATGTTGATGTTAAAAGCAATAAATACTAAATACTTAATATTTACATATTTTGGTTTAAAACCAAACATTTTTCTGTTTCTACAGAAAAATTTGACGCTGAGCTACACACAACCTACTTTAGGCATCTTCCTCTTTCTTTTATAATATCATGCTATCACTTTAATTAAATATTCCCCAACTTCCAGTACACAGAGAATGAAGAAGTAATCCCATTGTGCAGAAGGAGGACTTCTTATGAGTATCCCACTCATAATAATGTAATAAATAATATTTTCTTTTTCAGAACAGACAAACGAATGAATTGTTCCATGTAAATTGGAGTTGTGCTTCCACACATCCATAACTCATGACTCCAAATGTGTAAATGACTCATAAAAGGCAATCAATATAATTATAATTCTTTCGTTGTTTCACTCGGCATTGCTTTCCCATCACATTTGACAACCAGACATTCCACTTAGGCTTGCATCCCATAAAGGCAGCTTGTGGTGTAGCGCGGAGGTGGTTGCCAGCTGTTTCAAATCTTTTCTTATTGTGGAGGTTCCACGTTGTCATGATCAGCAGAGGAGAGGAGGGGGGTGAGGATTTGACATGGGCCAGGCCCGTGGTAGCCATCAGCGTGCCATATGGAAAACATCAGTCATGTTACAAGCTTCCCTCAAGTTGGCCTGTGCCTTCATAGTGTATTCATAGTTCATACAGACACTGAATCATTCTGACTCTGTCCTTGGCTCATACACAGGGCTTTCCAAGAAATGTGAAAATTGAAGTCGGCATCAAGGCCACAGTTCTGTATAATATAGCCTCCACTTTTATGTTCTTTTTAAATAGTTTTACATTTGATTATCTTTTTAACAGTTGTAACTTTTCTGATGGCTCCTGTTTCCCCTGTGCTCCCCACCCAGGCGCACTGTTCCCTACGGCATGTCCGGCTACCTCGGGCCACGGCGGCTAAAGCGTGCGGCCGCTGCTCCGCCTGGGGGGCAGGGGGAGGCGGCGGAGGAGGGCGGGGTCGCTCAGCGCTGCCGTTGCGCTCGGCTTACGTCGGATCACCGATGCCGTGATTTCTGTCAATCAAGGTAAGCCCTTCTCCGGTAACACCGCTTATGCTATTGCCCCCCCCAGCCCCCCACCCGCGAAACAAAGCGATGTTATGTTGAATCAGCGTAATGTTTAATGTTTTGCAGAAATGCCAGAGGTGCACAGAAGTTGCGCTATTGACACTTGTTTCTGTCTCCACACACACACACACACACACACAGTGTACCACCGCAGACGTTCAGGGGCCCCGGGATGATCACCTGAACCCCACCTTTTACGACCTTCAGTCGTCCCCTCTGGATGTGGGGCCATCGCGGACCAACTAACACAGTACTCTCTCACGTTAGAAAACTGCCGAGCGTGCCCACGGTTGAGGCTAGCATGACGATTTATGATTCTGTCACCGTCTTGTAGTTTGACGATCTGGCATCTTAACACCATACACAGTATACTGTATATGCAATTATTTGGCACTGTTGATGTAACTAACAACTTGTAAGGACGGTTGCCATGCTTTCTTGTATTATGACACCCACTCTTACCTAACATTATTTCTCTGCGTCAAGTAACTTAAAAATGTTATATATAGTTATAAGGATCATATAATGTCAATGAGTCAATGATGTTTTATGCTGAGAGGATCTACAGATGTTTTGTTACAAACTATGTATTATTCAGAACCAAATGTACATGATCCAAATATGTGCCACAATACTGATGTATTAATGTAAATAAAACACCTTATGCTGTGTAGTTGAAAGCATTTTGTGTGTGATGAGAAAGTGAGATGGTTAACTGTTTCTTGTTGACAATATGGGCTAACCTTTATAAGTCATGGAAAAACTCACCATGAAAGATGTAGCTCCCCTTTGGCAAAGTGCAGGACCTTCAAATAAATAATAACTTCTAAAGTCTAAAAAGCTAAAAAAGACAGCTGTAGAATCGCAAATCACACATGCACACACACACGCACAGTAAAATACAAACCGCAGATCTCACAGCCTTCCAGAGGGCATTTTAATGGGTGGGGGGGGACATTTAGATGCTGTTGAAGAACCCATTGACCCATCAATGAAGAGATTGAGTCCGTGAAGGGTCTGCTCCTCACTGGGCGGAGGTGTGGACCACATATAGGATAGGACGTCCCGTGGAGCAGGTGGGAAGGAAAGATTACATTGAGACCATACAATGCTTCATGAGTGTGTGTGTACATGAAGATATGTCCTCTCTGGGCCTCTTGGTGCTTGGTTGTTCCCCTCCAGATCCCATAAGATAAGGAAGAACAGATCAACATTCTTGGAGAAACACAAACGGACCGTTTGAACGGTGTGTTACGCTGTAAAGACAAGAGTGGGCGGGTTTGGGGCGGAGGGTCTTAAAAAAGCAACACGTTGCGGACCACCATGAGCCGCCGGAGAAGGTAAACACTGATATTCAAAGATTGACAGAAGTCATGTCACCCCCCACTTGACCCCTAAGTATCTGACCTTCCTGTTTCTAGGGAGACAAGGGGGCTGTCAGAGGCCAGACACAATAAACAGAGCCTGCAGCCCCCTCTCTCCCCCCCTGAATGAAAACACACAACTCCTTAGAGTTACCTATTGGTGGCTACACCATGGCATGGGGTTAGCCAAATATTGATCTTACCGCCTCCTAAACGTAGAGGATTCAGAACAATAAATAAACTGCTGTAGCAACAGTGTTGTTAGAGATGCATCAGGTTGACTTACACAATATACTGGTGTGTGTGTGTGTGTGTTTATATATTTACGAGCTGTGTAATATAGTGTACTACATTATTGTTACATATATTATTTTATGACATACTTTGATGCTGAATATAATTTGCTCGATAAAGACCATGTACTATCATTACAAAGTTTTCCACATGGATTGCTATAAAGAAAACTTGTTTTGGAGAACACAACATTCCAACTCATCCTAACCATTTGCGATCAGACTAAAGACTCACCTGTTCAGAGTTCACCTGGACTCTGCACAGCTTCCCTCCTTAACCCCCCACCCACTCCCACCCACTCCCACCTACCCAACCAGGGTTGTTGTCCCATCCCCTCTCTGAACCCTAGCACTTACTTGTGTATGTCTTGGCGCTAAATAATAGTACTTAGCATTGTGTAGGAGCTTGCATGTCCTGTACTGCTGTTCTTATGTGTTATCCTAGCTATTCAGCTGTCGACCTTGAGCACTTGAAACATGTATTATTAACCGAGCAATTCTGAATGTTGAAACGTGTTCGATTCAAATCTTACTGTACCACTTGCGATATATTGCTGTCTCACTCTTTCAACAACTGTACTTTTTGTAAGTCGCTTTGGATAAAAGCGTCTGCCAAGTGCCCTAAATGTAAATGTTATAGTTACATGCTCAACGTATACACCAATATTTACAATTCAGAATCAACCAGCTCTTGGATGTGCTCAAAGAGTTGTCAAACTGGTAAAATACACATTGTGGCCATGGTTTGTGTTATCTGAAGTCAGAACTAGGCCTCTTTTGCCTGGGCTCATGTTTCTAAAACAATTCATCATGCTAATCCAATTTCAGCTGGGTCCACTTTTAGCAAACCTTTGGATCATCCACTGTTTATACAAGGAGCAGTCTGGTAAAGTTGGAACGTGATGCCAATATATCTCCAAAAACAGCAGAAACCGCTCAATGCAGATTATTGAATGTCCAAATGTTGTTTGTCAAAATTGTATTGTTTGTTATGTAAGTAGTGATTGTTTTGATTCTCTTATTGATTCTCTGATCTGATGTATATTTCTGCTATTACTTGCCATATGCCATATTTTTTGCCTACCATGCCATGTCACAAGAATTTCACTGTTCAGAATGGCCCTGTGTTATGATGTACATGTGACAATTAAACACTTTGACTTTGACTTAGATTTTTTGACTCTTTCCACTTTAATTGAGTTAAAGCAGAAAAAATGTTGATTTAGCTAGAATCCAACCAACAAACCTGGTGTGTTCAGAGACAATGAACCTCATTCACGAACGCAGTTAAGAAAAAGTTAAGAAGAAATTTCTTCTTAAGTCCATTTACGAAGTTCCTGCGAAAATGTTGGCATTCAAGAAAGTTTTCTTATATGGGATTGGTTCTTAGCTAAGAACAGGATATCGCTGGATATTGGTGGGGACATGTCCCCAGCGTCCCCTCTGGTGGGGACATGTCCCCAGCGTCCCCACTAAATTCTATGCCCATGATAGACCCTATCAAGATCCACAAGTAGCCTACTCATGTATTTCACTCAACTGTACAATTGAATCTGCTCTCAGCCATCTTGTTCTCTATTGTTATTTTTCATTGTTGGTTCTATTTTCTTGACCTTGCTTAGTGTGTACATTGTAAGAGCCAGTGGAGAAACATTCCACTGCTCATCTTACTGGTATGATGTTGCATGTGACATGTGACTGGTTTGGCCTGTGCACCATCGGTTTTCACTGTTCGCTTTGGCATGATTCTGTGTGCACGCGGTCCTGTTGTTGCCCTTATAAGGAGCTGGCGGGGCGTTGTCTGTATGCTAATTCAGGTGTACGAGCACGCGCATTCCATTTAAGTATGAGCGCAGCTGAGAACACTTTGGCGGGTTAAGAACACATTTCCCCGCGTTCATGAATCCGGCGGACAAATTTATGTTTGTTCTTACGAAGTTCGTAAGAAGATATTTAAGAAGACACTTAAGAAAATGTTCGTGAATGAGGTCCAATGTCTGTGCACTATTACCCAAAATCCACGTTTTACAATTCAAAACATATTGAGGAATTTGACAAATATCCCTCACTTGACACAGCCTATCATTCTAGCTCTCTCTCTTATCCCCTGAGTGAGTGACTGAGTGATAAATGATCAAACGATGGATCCTCATAAGACGAGGAACCGCTATTTTCCCGCCACATGTTGAATCCAATGACACAGCATACTTCCAGATAGTAACAGCTGAAGAAAACAAGGCAGGAATGCTGATTTGACCCGTGGGGACTTGACCAAGTGGTAAAGCATAATTCCCATGTGTAACAAGCCTTTTGCAGGCTGTATATAATGGTGAGGGTGGGGGGGGGGCTGTTATATTATTGCTGTGAAGTTTCTGCTGACCGCAAGAATGTCCCTCAAACAAAACACAATGATATCATAGTCATCACCATCATCTTCATAACAAAGCTAGGAAATTAAATTGTAAAAACAAAGAAAAAAACTTAACCAAAGCCATAAGCAAAGTCTCGTAAAATAATCAAGGTGTATTTTTTTTTTAATCAAAAGTAAACAGCCATTGTGAAAGGGGGTTCACAAAATAATTGGAACTGTCCAAGATACAAACATCAGCCAGATACAAACACCACAGACCTTTATCTCTGTCACTTCCTGCCGAGCCCCTTGGAGGTCGAGAGGTCACCGAGCCAGGATAGTCTGCTGCTAATCCTGTTGAATCCTGCCCATGTCAGTACATCAGAGGTGATGCCGCCACGTTTCTGACATCTCAGGTGGGAGGTTGAAATATGAACACACATGACAGACAGAATGGTGTTAATAGCTTTAAATTGGTATGTTTTTTTGCTTTTGGCACATACCCACCTTGATAAATGTATGTGGGACATGGCATTAAACATCCATCCATCCATCCAGTCGCGTCCGCTTATCCGGGTTCGGGTCGCGGTGGCAGCCGGCTAAGCAGGGCCCCCCAGGCTTCCTTCTCCCCAGCCACACTCTCTAGTTCCTCCTGGGGGATCCCGAGGCGTTCCCAGGCCAGACGAGATATATAATCTCTCCAGCGGGTTCTGGGTCTGCCCCGGGGTCTCCTCCCAGTTGGACGTGCCCGGAAAACCTCCAAAGGGAGGCGCCCGGGGGGCATCCTAATCAGATGCCCGAACCACCTCAGCTGACTCCTTTCGATGCGGAGGAGCAGCGGCTCTACTCCGAGCTCCCTCCGGATGTCTGAGCTCCTCACCCTATCTCTAAGGCTGAGCCCAGCCACATTAAACATCACTCTTCATAAAACATTAAATTGTGTTGAAATGCCCCAGAAAGTCAAAGAGTCAAATATAAGCACATTTAGCAATTCGTTCGTGGTGTCAATCATACGGTTGTGGGTGTGTCGCCTTGCCTGGAAGTCTCTGGCGAGGCGAGGGGCTGCTGTAGGAGGGAGCCTGCCCCGACCTGCAGCACGCAGAGCAGATAGCACGAGCAAACATTTCAGGCTCCACCACCACCACCACCACCACCGGGGGCCAAAAGCACAGCCCTGGAGCGCAGCCATGGTTCATGTTCCGCGGTGTCAGCGTACAAAGTGACACGTTTATATAAATTTTGTATGATGCCAAGAATTGCAAAAATTTCACTGTGGTACTGATGAAGATTTATCGAAACATGCTCCAGGCTTTAATTATGAAAAGGGCTCACGATCCCCCTTTGTAATGTGTTGGAAGCATTTCCAATGTGTTGTTTCAGATGTCCCATGCAAGATATGAAAAGTTATGTTAAAACTAGAAAAAAAGTCTAAAGTTGAAATACATGTCCTCAGAGTACAACGGTAAAGAACTATTGTACGCTAAGCATGATGCGTGGCACCAGTGTAAATGAAACCCTATAGCTCTGGCTGTAGCCTTATGTCATGTTCTATCAGTTGATCCAGACAGGATCAACTGATAGAAGCTATGGCTGCATTGAGCATGTTTTGTTCAGACTTTACAGGACTTTACAGAATGACATGCTCATGCACACACAGACACAGACACAGACACACACACACACACACACACACATACACACACACACACACACACACACACACTCATACAGACACAAACACACACGCACAAACACACACATATACTGTATGTATATATACTGTATAAACCATATATATATATATATAGTATATATACAGTAGGGTTGCTCAAAATTCCCGAATCTGACCCTTTTTTAAATTATAGATTATATAGCCCCTTCCCGGGAAATCCCGGGATTCCCGTAGAAACCGGAAGTGCCTTTTAATACTAATTTAATGCTAGGCCTATATAAATAAATGCAACAGAACAACGCTATTTTATCGAATACAAATGTTTTATTTCTATGAAGAACATGCAGCAATTCTGTTTAAATTCTCATGAAGAAAAAAACCAACTATCTTCGTTACATTCTGTAGCGGCCAGGGGGGGGGGGGGCGGGGCCACCACATGGCCGCGCAGATGACGTGGGGGGCCGGAGGGATTATGAGGAATGTTATGTATGGGAAATGTATTATGGGAAAGCACATGGGCGTAGAATGTAGTGGGAACGCTGGGGATGCTGGGGACATGTCCCCACCAATATCCAGCGATATCCACCCCCCCACCCTCCTCCCGGATCAGAACCCGCGGATTAACGGAGCCCCCCCCCCCTCATCAGAACCGCAAATTAACGGATTAATGTCCAAAATAACAATCAGTCTCCTTGTGAAAGCACAATAACAGGTAGACTCTGGGTGGTGTCTGGGCCACAGAGCAACAATACAACTACACTCCGCGTCTCGTCTCTTCAGCTCCTCCGTGGCGTTCACTACAATTCGTTACATCCGCGCAAGTGATTATTTTTAGACCTTCTACAGGTAGTTCGTATGCCTGCCTATCTAAACAAGAAAATAATCATATTTGCACAATATATTGTGTATGTATTATTAGTTTAGGCTACTATTAATGCAACATAGTTATAAAAAGTTAACAAATACCCCCTCCAAAAAAATAAAACCGGGACCCGTTGCTAATTCCCGGTACTAAAGGGACTGAAGATTTCCCGGGAATCCCGGGATTCCGGGATCCCGGCGAGCAACCCTAATATACAGTATATGCCACACTTTAACGCAGGGGTGGAACCTTTTTCAGCAGGTGATGAAAAGGTCATGAAATGTTTTGAGAGGCTGATCAATCATCATCACGTCCATGGACCTGCGGCAGTTTGCTTAACGGCCAAACAGATCCACAGACGATGCTGTCTCCCAGGAAATACACAGCTCCCTCTCTCATCTTGACAGTCGGAAGGGGGGCTAGAGAGTGTGAGAATGTTGTTCATTGCTTTCAACACCATAGTCCCCACCAGACTGGCTGGCAAGCTGATTGAGCTGGGTCTGAACACCCCCCTGTCTGCCTGGATCCTGGACTTCCTGACAGCCAGGCCTAGGTCATCTGGGTGGGCAGGCACACCTCCAGAACCCTCACACTGAACACAGGATATACCAGGGTTGCGTCCTCAGCCCCCTACTGTACCCCCTGTGCACACAGGTTTCAGGGCCCAACACCATCGCAAAGTTTGCGGATGACACAGTGGTGGTGGGCCTGATCTCCGGTAACGATGAGAAGGCCTACCTAGAGAAAGTTGCAGCCTCATGCTAAATTTCTACAAAACAAAGAATGATTGTGGATTTTAGGAGGACACAACAACATCAGAGGACTTATACACCACTGGGTATTAATGGAACTGCTGTGGAGAGGTTGAGCAGCTTCAGGTACCTGAATCCACATCACAGAGGATCTGACTTGGACTAAACACATTGATACTCTGGTGAGGAAGGCGAAGCAGCGCCTCTATCACCTCAGGCAGCTGCAAGAACAGAGAGACCAAAATGGAGTTTCTTTCCACAGTCCACCTGGACTGTGAACTCTGACCTTACCAGGGTCCCCTCACTGCCCCTCTCATGCACACACTCACATACACACATAGGTAGTACACGGTACATGCACTCACATAGTGTCACTACATAACTTATTACACACATTACTTATATTAACATTTGTATGTGTGTGTTTACATGTGTATTTGTTTAGATTTCTCATTCTTCCTGCTCTTTTTGCTCTATATACTGTAAATATTGTGGCTATTCTCCAATTCGCATTATTTGTATTTTATTGTTCTTTTGCACATTCCGCTGGGCATCGCCGCTTTTTCATTTCACTGCACATCCTGCATGTGTATGCGACACTTTAACTTCTTGAATCTTGAAACTTGAATCTGTCTTCATGACAGGGGCCATAATATGGATATTCATCCAAATACTTGCAGGTTACAGTACAACCTGCGTATATAGCTTACAGTACAAATCGGGGCTGAGATCTGGATTTCAACATGACGGTTGAGACTGCTTTGCCTTAACGAGCTCGGGGGCTGTCAGGTGTCTGCTGTGAACATGATGCCACTCACAGCTGGTTCTCCACGCTCACATCTGCCAGTTTGGAGGAACAGAAGCGCCCTTTGCCAGAGCGCTGCTGGCATCGATACGTGATTCCAAACAGTGATCCTTATTTTCCAGACATGCTCTCTCATTGGCTACGACTCTGCGTTTCACACTGTCTTTGTAGAATCCCAGCAGATCCCTGTGGGTGTGTCAGCCCAATGATTTGTGACTGCATGCACTCTGAAATGGCAGCGGGGTCAGCTGTTGAATGGCGATGCAAAGATGTTAAAATCCAGATGCTTTGTTTAACTTGGGGCCGGAGAGACGATGGATCATCTCCATTGGCTGTCTCCACCTTGGCCACTTTGTCTCCATGAACCTTTTCACTGCATCCCTGTGTTCAGAGTCACGTCAGCGCGTTGCAGCTTTACAGCCATCACACAATAGTTCACAGTAGTAAAGCGGTAGGGGCGGCAGTAGCTCATGGGGTAAGAGTGGGTGTGGCAACAGGAGGTTGCTGGTTCGATCCCCGGGCTCCGCCTAAGTGTCGAGGTGTCCCCGAGAAAGACACCTAACCCTTACTGTATGTTGGTTGTTAGCTTGCATGGTTGATACTGCCGTCGGTGTATGAATGTGAGGCAATACTGTGAAGTGCTTTGGAAAAAAAAGAGCAATATGTGCAATCCATTTACCATTTAAAGCAGATCTCCGGAACTTCCAGGTTCCTCATTAACTCCTTGAATATTGTCGGTGATTCAAGCAAGCCTCAACACTTGATGAAGGTGATACAGGATACGCCGGTTTGTCACGTTTCCCAACTGCAGCAACTGTGGACACATTCTCCTGGTGGATTACATGCTGTGACAAGTGACTAAATGAGGGGGAGCTATGGCATTTCCCTTTTTGGGAGTACCACCAAACCCCCTCTGCGAAGCAAGTATCACCAGTGCACCACCATCAGTGGTCTTGGTCTTGCATTGCTGTCACAACTTTCTAAAAAACGCCCTCACCTGTAGTAGTGCATGGCTGATCAAGGTAATCTTCTGTCATTTGACGGGGGGGAAAAAGGCCGGCTGTCTCCTGTTAGTGATGTCAGTTGTCTCATCTATTGCCAGTGAGTTAAAATCAGAATTGGCCGCAGACTGTTTCAGAGATTTCTCCACATCGTGTGCCATGTCCTGATTCCACCGGACACACTCCTGAGAGACAAGCGCACGCTCTGCAATAAATTGAGCTTTTCCGATGAATGATGAGCTCCACAGCAGCTTAGTGTATACTATTTCAAGTTTCAAGTATTTTATTGTCACTTCACAATTTACACGTGAGTTTAAGCAGTGAGCGAAAAACCTTTTGACAGCCGACAGTAATTATAAAAGAATACAAAATAGAAATAGAACTACAAAATAGAAGTAGAGCTAACAAAATAGAAATAGAACTATGCAAAATAGAATAGAACTATAAATATAAATTCTGTGTAATTCTGTGTATTTACACGTCATCATGTTTTTATCCAAAGCAATGCAAACATGTTTTTAGATACATGACATCAATGGGCAGGTATAGAGATTAGGCATCTTGCTCTTGGGCGTTTGGGTTCGAACCCAGAACTCCCCAAACACTGCTAGACTAACCTAATTTAAACTAAGTTTAAATTATGGCCTAAACAGTCTCACATCATAGCACCTTCTCTAACAAGGTCCTTTCTAATGCAATGCAAAAGGCTTTAAAAAAAGACAAAATAGCAATGCACTTTGTGTCAGTCAAATGACTTTTCTGTGCTAAAATGGTTAGCGTAGCACTCCAGGCACATGCCATGCTGTCTCAGACCAGTCCCTGTTCACCTTCCAGTGTCAGCCAATCAAAAGAATTTCCTTCAGGATGATATTATATATATTCTATATTATTGTCTTATCTTATCTTATCTTAAAGATGCATGAGGATCATCATTCTGTGTGCAACTCGCCATCCTGCATCACTAACGGTGCTATGTGATTGGCAGCGTTGTGTCTCTTGCTTTAGGCCTCAGTCACCCAGAGGTCATCTTGGTTCTAATCCCGCTTGCTGGGTGGGGGAACTGAATGCGGAATTCCACATCGATAAAATATATGACATAGTGTAGTTCCAACAGGTATCCTGAATACCAAATATAATCTGAGTGCATTTTGCATGTTGGTTGTTGAGTCATGGGGAATGTAACACACACACACACACACACGCACACACACATGCACACTGTCTGGGTCACCGCGTTCATCTTGTCTGGAGGGTTGGCTTGTTTTCGCAGCTGAAGGACGGGGAGGATGGGATGATGCTCAGTGACAGGGGACTTAGCCCCTTCATCACACACACATCATGCACACACACACACACACGCACACGCAAAAACATACACCACACACACACGTAGACCAACATATAGTAATTGTGCGTCGAGGGTGCACGCTGCGTTTTCTGCGTTTCACAAGGCCACGGATATCCGGAAGACACGCCCAAGGCAAAACACCACCGTGGGGGGGGGGGGGGGGGGGGGGGGGTTCAACTACCAGCCGTCATAACATTGGTCTGTTTTGATCTGATAGAATTCTATTATCTATGTTTATATTCGGACATAATAATTGATTTTACGGGGAAGTTTGCTGATTTAACTTTAATGAGCTTCGGTTTTTGCAAGCAGTTCAAAGCATTTTCTTTGACTATGTTTTATTGGGACACACATGATTAGTTTTATGTGAGTGTTTTCTAATTTGACTTTCATTAGCTTCTGTTTGTGCAAGCGATTCAAAGCATTTTATTTATCTATGAGACCATAAACATGTGCATTACACAATAGTAATAATATAATTGTATTTTAGTCTTAAATGTTGAACTTGTTTGTTTGTATTTATGTTCAAATGTATCTTCCGTGCTTATATTTATTTTAGTGTCCCCACTGGTCCTTAATGTTGAGCAACTGCCTAGCAGTGTAATAAATAAATAAATACATGTTTGTCTATCGCAACAAAAATTATGATTTCATGTCCACGTTTTGTGATTTCACCCTCATTAGCATGTGCTTCTAGGTTTTTTTATGCATACGGACAAAACATGGTACACAGACTAAAATATTATTATGTAAAATAATCCGACTTGAGAAAATGTAGCCAGCAATTTTAGGGGAAAAAGACCCAAAACACTAATAACGGTCTCCGCCAAAGGGCGGTGCAGCTCCGCCCTGAAGGGTCAGCATCCATCACCGTCCCTCGTATTAATCACCATCATGTGGCTTCCTGACGGACCTTTAACACACCTATGCTGATCACATTCCGCCAATGAACCTCTGACACCGGGGACCCATAACGTTCGCTTGTCAGTGGTCCAGCAATCGGTAGGGGCTACGGGGGTGGGGGAGAGGCGATCCAAGCGACTCCCACCGGGTGTCGGGCCTCTTTCGGCGTTTCAAAAGCCACACTATCTTCCAACTCGTCCCAGCACCGCCTTCAACACACGGCCCCGGCCCCCAGCCAGGCATCAGAGGTTAGAATCACCTCTCCGGGATACACCTTTCACCTGCGGAAGACAGCTGCAGAGAGAGAGAGAGAGAGAGAGAGAGAGAGAGAGAGAGAGAGAGAGAGAGAGAGAGAGACACGACGTCACCGGATGTCACCACTCAATACATACAGAGAAGAAATACCACCGTTTGTGTGTGTGTGTGTGTGTGTGTGTGTGTGTGTGTGTGTGTGTGTGTGTGTGTGTGTGTGTGCGCATGTGTGTCAGCATTTGTTGCATGCTGCATGTGTGTGCCAGTCAGTTTCAACAGGCCCGGGGACGCAAGAGCACGCAAGGACGCGCCGACACCACCGCCACCGCCATGCAGCTTCTAAACCGGCTGTACGTCCACGATCTGTGTAGTACCGCTGGGCTGTGCTACGGTGGCGACACCCACCACCCCCACACACACACTCTCTCTCTCTCCATCACACACACACACACACACACACACACACACACACACACACACACACATCTCACACACTCACACACACGCACACACACACACGCACACACACACAAGCCGAGAGATGCGCTCCAGCTCAATATTAAAGGTGCCGCCTACAATGTCACACTATTTGTATTTTAATTTTTTTGCGAGCGCAACGTTACGTTCTAAGCCTATTATTATTACACCTGCTGCTGCTGCTGTGCAAACACGCTCGTTGTAAACATGTGTCAAATAAATAAATACATTAAAATAAATAAATAAATAAAAGCAAAAGCAACACAAAAGCCCAGCCTACCTGTCCTATCAGCTCCGGGTGTCAGGCTTCAATCCAGCATCTGACCGTTCAGATGACTAACCGGCGAGTTGGAGCGACGAGCCGCCACCGCCCAGAGGGTCTGGAGGAGCAGCCGGCGAGGAGGAGGCGAGGAGGAGCAGGAGGAGGATGAGGAGGAGGAGGACGGCTGCCGGGGAGGATGAGGAGGCGAGGAGGAGCAGGGGAGGAGGAGGAGGAGGATGAGGAGGAGGACGGCTGCCGGGGAGGATGAGGAGGCGAGGAGGAGCAGGGGAGGATGAGGAGGAGGACGGCTGCCGGGGAGGAGGGAAGGGCGAGCAGGAGCAGCCGAGGAGGAGCACCGGGGGGGTGGAGGACGAGCAGGAGCACCGTGGCGGCTGATGGGCGTTTCCGTGACGCAAAGCGAAGGGGAACTTCTGACGTCGTGCGTGACTTGAGCACCTCGAGGACAGCTCGTGGTGACACGCAACATATTTGCCTGTTAAAATTATTATGATGATGCTGATTATTATTATTATTATTATTATTATTATTATTATAATAATATTATTATTATTATTTTATTATTATTATTATTATTATTTCCCCACTGCTACAAACGAATTGATGCTGTTATCAGCCAAAAAACAAAAACAATATTTAAATATTTATAAGGGTGTTATAAGATACATAATGTCATTTAAATGTAGCCTAACGTATTCCCAAATCTAAAATAATTGAAGTAAAAATAATAATTTGGCCTATTATTGATGTATAATCATGGATTATAATGTACACATTATTCCTATATCATTTTCATTTGGATAATAATAATAATACAAATAATATTTTGTATGCAACTGATACTATAATGCATCAGCAATAACAACCATACCACGAAACCACTAATAATTAGGCCTATATGAACATGAGCAATAATTATTCATCACTGTTGATTTAACTAATTACGGTATGTGCAAAATTAGCCCACATAATTACTGACTAGATTCAATGGACCACAAAGACATAAATGGCAAGCAGAACACTACCATGACAAAACCATTAATTTAGTACAACCGAGTCATTATGTAATGACAACGTATGTCTTTATTTTGTAATTGAGTTTTGTCTTTGTCTTTTGGCTCTATGTTGTCAAATTCCCCACATAGGGAATGGAATCACGCAGTAACATTGCAGGACCACCACAACCAGTGTTTGGCCAGTGTATTATCCAGAATTATATTCTCATGATGATGACATTTGAAACCACTTTTGAAACCAGCGTGAGAGAAAGTGGAATAGTGCATAAAGCCTTGACATAGTCTAGTCTAAACTCATCAAGATCACACTTCCTCCAAGCCACAGCAGAATGACTCCAGCATCGCCGCATGGAAATGATCCCATTAGTCCCCTTCACACATGCAGTCTATCCCAAGACATGTCCTGGAACATTCCCTGCATGGGGTCATGTCAGGGATTGAAAACCCAGAAAACCTGAAGGGCCTCACACCAATGTCCCACCATTGGCCCATTTCTGGAATACAACTTTTCGGTTTTTTTCAGGAATGGTTGGAAAATGGGCAGATCCTGGAATAAGGTAAGGTCAAATTTGTAGGCTGGAGTCGGGAAGATTTGGAGATGCTGTTGGAGCTGTATTAGGGCCACCTGCTGGACTGTCCCTTAGCACATGATCTATTCCATTATGACCTGTGTCACTGAAGAGGTGTCTGAAATGTTGTCCCGGTCATTTACCGGGACATAGTGTGAAAGAGGCTTTCCTGGATTTCGATATCTGTTCCTATTCACACACGATGACCCCATGGAAGAAATGTTCCGCCCATGTACACTTGAGGGATGAAAGGGACTTTAGACAGATGTGTTTGTTGGGAGTTGTGGATGTATTAACCTCGTGGGCCGGTAACTTTCCACTCTGCCGTGTACGAGGCCTACGTGGCTATTTAGCTTCACTCTTATTCACACCCTTTTTTTCCTGGGCTGGCTGTCTGGGCGGCAGGTGCATCTCCATGTGAGACCATAGTGTCCCTGCTTCCCAGGCTGACTGTCTGTCTGTTGTGTCTACATGTAAGACCATAATGCTCCTAATTTCTGCCGTCTTTTCTCCCATCCCAGAGGCTTGACTAGCACGTCCAAAACTGTATACATGCTCTATGTATCTGAATAAACTTTGAATCATTCCAGGTGATGCTGCCTTGTGTCACATTGATTCCCGAGCTTGCTGCTTCGCTTACAGACACATCAGAAACTGAACCTGAAAATGAACCTGAACTTCAGCCAAGGGCTTTTATTTTGATGTTAATGAGAGCTGACTTCAAAAGACCTTTTTCAAAACACATTGTTTTGCACATCTCTGCTATGTTTCAGAGAACAGCTGTGCCTTGTATGCGTGGCATATTGAGTGTCACAAGTATCTAAATCAGCAACAACAAAATTGTCTTCAAACATGATATTCATTCTCAAAGCTAAGTGGCATTGAATAGTAATATTGTCACTTTATGAATAAAAATGTATGATGAGTTTTGCATGGTGGTCCAGCATCTGGGAAAGATTGTTGACCAGATAAAAGTGCACATTCAACTCACTCAACAAGACAGCTACATTTCCCTCCCTTCAATGTTATTAATGATTAATGCATGACCACCAGTGACATAATGTGTTTTCTTTGACCCCCGTGACCTCATTTAAATTGAAACAAATGACTTGTTCACCTTGACTCAAATACAGTATTTACGTTGTGTTTATAAGAATGACCACATGATGGCGGTCATGAGCTACCTCCAGCCCGGTGAACACGTGTTCGCCTTCTAACGGTCAGTGAGCCCTTGACAGTTTTGGAGAGAGATGCTGCTTCATAACCTTATGTTTTTGAAACATGTGTTGCTGTTATGTACGGTAATAACATGATATAGATATTGCAGTTAAGCACACACTAATTGGTACTTTGTTTGGAAGTGAGACCTTGAGAGTTCATGACAGAAAGTGCCTTGACAAGGTCGTACTAAAGGGCCTAATTTAGCTGAAGTCGTGTTGTTATTTTTAAGTGAAAACGAACCAGAGGGACAATACACCATTTTAAATGTCCTATTTATTTACCGACCTGAATTATTAGGACATTGTTTTCATTGGTGTTTTGCTCTCTCTTTATACCCCTTGAGGCTAGCGACAGATTTTTTTTTCCCTGAGAATGAGAGGAATGCAGCGCAATTACAGGGTAACTGTGCTATTGTTGCTATCGCCAGGTCTCTGTTCACATGCTTTGTACACACTGGAGAACATGACGGTGAGTCTGTATTATTAAATGTGTTTCCTCACACTAAAATTATGTGTGGGGCACAACCTCAGGGGATCTGCAGGGGAAGTTACTCCTTCTGTCCAATATCTGACCAGAGATGGTCTGTCTACTGCCTGTCTGTCTGTCTGTCTGTCTGTCTGTCTATCTGCCTGCTTACCTGTCTGTCTTCCTGTCAGTATCTGGCCAGAGACAGTCTGTATTTCAGTCCGTCAGTCTGGAGTCTGCTACTCCATCTTTATATTTTTCCAGCGTGTTTTTTTCCATCTGTCTGTCTGTTCATCCACACATCTGTCCGTCCGTCCGTCTCTCTCTCTATCTGTGTATCTATCTGTCCGTCTCTCTCTCTGTCTCTTTCTCTGTCCAGCTGTCTGTCTACCTGTCTGTCTATCTGGCCACTCTCTCGCTCTCTGATCTCGGTGACAACGCGGTTGCTGTCTCGTTCGGCGGGTGTGGCCGCGGGGGGTCGCTTTATGTGTGAACGGTCGCCGGCGCGTATCTAGGCCGACTACATCATCATCATCATCATCATCATCCTACACACTCTTATGTTTACTCCGAGAAAAAAAAAAAGAAGAATTGAGAAATACTGTAAATTCACATCACAGCTGACAGCCAGCGCTATGTTATTATATTTACGTTTAGCAAAATGCAAGCCCACATGGTCGATGCTCCACTGAGACTCTCTGGGGTCTTGGTTTCAGAAATAGGCTGATTCCAGTCCTGTGTGACACACACACACACACGTGTTGTGCTCTTGTGCTCAGGTGTTCAGATAGTGGGCCGACGATGAAGGACAATAGTAACCATTGCGTTCGTACAGAAACATGCCCGGTGATGCCTGGAAAACATTACTACATTAGTGTCATTTACTTAGTATTCCCCACAGAAGTCCTGCTCATTTCATCCATTGGCGTTCACTTCACTATAGGAACTTCAGTCAGTGTATTGAGCCTGTACTGGTAACTAGGGAATAACATAACTCTTTTTGCATTACTGCCCATGGACTTCTAAATATCTCAGTTATGCATTCATAACTTGCTCACACACACGCACACGCACACACACACACACACACACACAGACACCCGCACACACACACACACACGCACACACACACACACACACACCATCCATCTGGTTAATTCCCCCACCTGACAAGACTCAACCTCAGACCGTCAGACACTACAAAGGTGTGATACGAGCCGTCTCTGTGCCTCCCGGTCGCCGCCGCCGCCGCCCGCTCACTATTCACCTGCTGCGGGTCGCTCGGCAAGGTGCTTCAAGGTTGCTTCCTGTTTGGGTGATTATTATTGGATGGCGGGCCTTCTTTTCTGACAGGCTGTTTGTGTGGCTGCGAGCGATGTGTCACAGCCAGGTGGAACAGACATCCGTAGGGCACACCAGATGATGCTTTATAGCATGCTGTGTCGCGCTGTCAACATGCGATAATGTTGTGTCTCTTATTGACTATTTACTCATTAAGTAAAATGTGTTTGTCCCAATCGACTTGCGGTGATTGATTCGTTTTTAAGATAAGTTCACACACATCATTATTCATTATTGAGTATAGGTCGGTCGGGGTTCGACGTCTTGCTCAAGTATGTCTACGCTACAGCTCGACCTGCGTTGTTGTTATTCTTATTATTATTGTGCCATGTGTGTGTGTGTGGTGTGGTGTGTGTGTCTGTGTGTGATTGAGAGTGCACGGGCACGCGTGTTCATGTGTTTGTGTACTCCTCCTCTAAAAGGTAACGTACTCCAAACACCAAACGTCTCCCCGATGTCCAAATCGAAGCCCCTCCCCTCGGTCGGTCGATTGATGACAGCTCACTGCACACGGGGGGCGGTCGTCTCAGTTCACAGCCAAATTGGATTCTCCGATCAGATAAAGCCACACTGCTTTAGAAGTAAACAGAGAACTCCCGATGTGACGGCATAACAGATAGCGCTATAATGAACCGTCGGGTCACTTTGTGTCGTCGCTAACAAACGATAGGGCCGGTGTGGCTGACTCAGAGAGGGAGGGAGAGTGAGAGAGAGTGTGAGAGAGAGAGAGAGAGTGTGAGAGAGAGAGAGAGAGAGAGAGAGGGTAACTTAACATCTTCTCGGTTCCTGTTTGGTTGCGTATTAAAGCGGCACTCCAGTGAATTAACTCCAGACACGGCTGTAGGATCCTTAATGGAGGCCCGGCCCAGAGATTAAATGCCGACTGAAAAGGGCGGGAGGCCAGGGCCGTGTTAAGAGGCAAACAGACATGTTGCACTCTGTCTGCACTGTATTGGACAGCAGCCTTGGAGTCAAGGACAGTGCGATGTGGTTTTCCCGCGCATACGGTCGGTGGTCGGCTATACGGCTTTCTAATAGTTACCGTCAGTTTGCAAATGTGTATTTTCAGACAGGCATGTGAAGCTCAGCCTCTGTCTTTTCTGACAGGCTGTTTGTGTTTTGAGCGCCCAATTCGGCGGCGCTGTCATTTTCTGCGTTTTTACTCTTTTTCTATTGTTCACCGAGACATGTTTATCACCAGTCAATGCTTTGTTGCTGTGTGTATGTTTGGCCACACAGAAGACAATTGACCGTGGCGTTAAGGTTAACCTTTAGTTTAAATCGGTTTAAATCACTCCTATGGACTTACAGTGGAGTCATGATGGCGTTGTGTGCTCAGTTGGTAGTGTTCCCACCTGAAGCAGTGCTCTGGCCTCATTATAACCCATATATACACATTTCTTTGTTCTCCCCCCACGTGTCATCACTGGGAGCCCATGCTAGCCCCCCGTCAGTTCGTTAAACACATCTCACAGCCAGATCTCAACCAGCTCTCTCTCTCTCCTTATCTCTCATTTTGTATTTTGATGGCCATGACAGATATGTTAGACTTGGGCAAGGGGGGGAGGGGGGCGGGGGGGGGGGTGTTCCCATGGTAACTACGTCCTGTGAAGATGGGCACGCCTGATGCCTTTGTGTTAACTTCCATGTGTTGCTGCCATGACATTTTAATGGGCCTTATTCACCTTGCGGCCATTAGAACCAAGGCCTAGTGGCCGTTAGAACCAAGATGGAACCAAGATGGAGACAAGATGGAACCAAGGTGGAACCGAGATGGAACAAAATGGAACAAAGATGCAACCAAGATGGAACCGAGATGGAAACAAGATGGAACCAAGGTGGAACCGAGATGGAACAAAATGGAACAAAGATGCAACCAAGATGCAACCAAGATGGAACCAAGATGGAACCAAGATGGAACCAAGATGGAATAAAATGGAACCAAGATGGAACCAAGATGGAACCAAGATGGAACCAAAATGCAACCAAGATGGAGCCAAGATGGCCTGCTATAGGTGAATAAAGCCCATGGTGGCCATGTGAGCGCCATGTCGCCGTTTCCACCATGGTGCCGTTCAGTGTGAATGCATCATTGTCTGGTGACTCAGCAGTGGAAGTCCAGCCGTTGTCTTTTTCTCTGGGTGAGAGGACGTGAGGGAGGGAGTAGGAGAAGTAAAATGAGAGAGAGATGGGAGAGAGAGGTAAAGAGATATGAGAGAGGGAGAGGGGATGAGAGACAGAGAGGTAGAGAGAAAGGGTGCAAGGGACAGCTAGTGAATGGCTGAGGGGTGGAGAGTGATGGGTGAGAGGGTGAGAGAGAGAGAGAGAGAGAGAGAGAGCACAAAGTCTGTGTAAAACAATGAGAGAGGGGGTGGAGGGATGACGAAGCAAGTGTGAGGA
>PIJE02001548.1:7500-27905 GCA_002895965.2 Coryphaenoides rupestris | reverse complement strand
CCCTCTCTCATTGTTTTACACAGACTTTGTGCTCTCTCTCTCTCTCTCTCTCTCTCTCACCCTCTCACCCATCACTCTCCACCCCTCAGCCATTCACTAGCTGTCCCTTGCACCCTTTCTCTCTACCTCTCCGTCTCTCATCCCCTCTCCCTCTCTCATGATCTCTTTACCTCTCTCTCCCCATCTCTCTCTCATTTTACTTCTCCTACTCCCTCCCTCACTCCCTCTCACCCAGAGAAAAAGACAACGGCTGGACTTCCACTGCTGAGTCACACAGACAATGATGCATTCACACTGAACGCACCCATGGTGGAAACGGCGACATGGCGCTCACATGGCCACCATGGGCTTTATTCACCTATAGCAGGCCATCTTGGCTCCATCTTGGTTGCATTTTGGTTCCATCTTGGTTCCATCTTGGTTCCATCTTTTCCATTGCGTTGGCTATATCCACGTTGGTTCATGCAAATGCTTCCATCTTGGTTCCATAATGGTTGAGGCTATTTCGTTATGCGCTGTCATGCACATCATTAGATTGTTCCATCTTGGTTCCAGTTCCGTTGCATTGTGGTTCCACTTATGATTCCATCTTGGTTCCATCTTGGTTCCATCTTGGTTCCATCTTGGTTGCATCTTTGTTCCATTTTGTTCCATCTCGGTTCCACCTTGGTTCCATCTTGCTTCCATCTTGGTTCCATCTTGGTTCTAATGGCCACTAGGCCTTGGTTCTAATGGCCGCAAGGTGAATAAGGCCCATTAAAATGTCATGGCAGCAACACATGGAAGTTAACACAAAGGCATCAGGCGTGCCCATCTTCACAGGACGTAGTTACCATGGGAACACCCCCCCCCCGCCTTATTCTGGGGGGGTGTACCATGTTCCCATGGTAACTACGTCCTGTGAAGATGGGCACGCCTGATGCCTTTGTGTTAACTTCCATGTGTTGCTGCCATGACATTTTAATGGGCCTTATTCACCTTGCGGCCATTAGAACCAAGGCCTAGTGGCCATTAGAACCAAGATGGAACCAAGATGGAGACAAGATGGAACCAAGGTGGAACCCAAGATGGAACAAAATGGAACAAAGATGCAACCAAGATGGAACCGAGATGGAAACAAGATGGAACCAAGGTGGAACCGAGATGGAACAAAATGGAACAAAGATGCAACCAAGATGCAACCAAGATGGAACCAAGATGGAACCAAGATGGAATAAAATGGAACCAAGATGGAACCAAGATGGAACCAAGATGGAACCAAAATGCAACCAAGATGGAGCCAAGATGGCCTGCTATAGGTGAATAAAGCCCATGGTGGCCATGTGAGCGCCATGTCGCCGTTTCCACCATGGGTGCGTTCAGTGTGAATGCATCATTGTCTGTGTGACTCAGCAGTGGAAGTCCAGCCGTTGTCTTTTTCTCTGGGTGAGAGGGAGTGAGGGAGGGAGTAGGAGAAGTAAAATGAGAGAGAGATGGGGAGAGAGAGGTAAAGAGATCATGAGAGAGGGAGAGGGGATGAGAGACGGAGAGGTAGAGAGAAAGGGTGTAAGGGACAGCTAGTGAATGGCTGAGGGGTGGAGAGTGATGGGTGAGAGGGTGAGAGAGAAAGAGAGAGAGAGAGAGAGCACAAAGTCTGTGTAAAACAATGAGAGAGGGGGTGGAGGGATGACGAAGCAAGTGCTGAGGATTAAGAACCATAACGAGTTCTTTCTCTCTGCCGTCCCGGGGAGGAGGCGGGGCTGCAGTGGCTGGTTTGGGGGAGGAAGGGGTGAGAGAGATGATGACGCGTGACTATCAGCTAATGCATTGCTGCTCACTACAGGCCTGTGGTCCATTCATAGTCCAGCAGAAAGCCTTGTGCTGCTGTATACATGTATTTGTTAGCGTGAAGTCATGAAAACGAATGCAATCATCGTATAATATCCTTTGATGCATTTTGCATTTCATGGACAGGCAACAAAGAGTACTCTTAGCTGTAGCTAGGCTGTATGACAAGCGATGTATTCAATTTAAATGTAGAACACTTCAATATCTTCTTAAAGTCTGCAGTAGGTATACTGTGTTGGCCCCACAAAGGCTCTTGTTGTAGCGTATATAGCTTCTGAGGGCTACAGTCCCTGTGCCACAATGTTTTGTGTGATCAATGTAATTATGTAATTGGACTTAATTATACATGTTCAGTCATCTGCCCCTACGTAGCCCCCAGCGAGAACGCCCATCTGCGAATCGGCCGAGAAAAAGACTCTTTTCTAGTTGTAATGAAAACCTCATGCGCACGTGTCATTCATAGTTATTGATCTGATATCGATTCAACTATATCCGTGTGACTGTGACATCTCTACCCTTGAAATGTGAATACAGTACTTTGTCTTCATTTAAAACTTGCCAACAATCGCATATTAAACTGAGCTCTCTTATCTCATGTGTTGAAAGCAGAGGTCATTGCATTGAGGTTCTGATGAATGATTCTGATATTTCCAACCCCCCCCCGCCAATAAATCAACCATCTGGCTGACACCTCCGTCGTACAGACCGCTTGCTATCTGTGTTCATAGAACGAGCACTTCCTCCGCGCGACTCTGGCTCTATTTTAATCACTCGCGCTCTCCCATATTCCCCCGCCCCCCCCCCCCCCGCCGCTAACACACGGCAGCTAGCGGCGCCGGAGGAGGCTCAGATAAGCGAGGCAAACGACACCGTATCTCGGCGCACGTGAGCTTCTGAAAAATATGTACGGCTCAAGGAAAATCTCCTTGAACCGAGCCTACAGACGCGAGAAAGTCACTCCGGAGCACGCGTCAGCAGGATATATAGACCCACGGACAAACACACACAAATAAAATGTTCGCAGATATATGTGTGCGAGGCTACACCGTACTCTCTCACTGCTATACGCGACCATGGCTATATACTCTACTATGCTGTGCTATGCTTACATTTACATTTACATTTACATTTAGGGCATTTGGCAGAACGCTTTATCCAAAGCGACTTACAAAGAGTACATTTGTTGAAGGAGAGGCAGCAATATATCACTGTGGTACCTGAAGATAAGAATAGAGCTGTTTTCGAGCGTTCATATTTACGAGACGAATAGAACGAGTTTCATAATTGCCAAGTTGCCTGCATAAGTAGCTGGGCAGGCGTGTGATTCTAAGCATGCTACAACATCTGAGAACGAACAACAATGCTAAGTGCCATTAATAAGTGTTAAGACATATAAACACGCAGGTTAGTGCTAGGGGGGGGTTATGTAGAGTCCAGGTGAACTCTGAACAGGTGGGTCTTGAGTCTCTTGTTAAGGAGGGGGGTTATGTAAGTCCAGGTGAACTCCTGAACAGGTGGGGTCTTTGAGTCCTCTTGCGGAAAGCTGTATTACCACTATGCTATGCTACACACTACGCTAAGCTACAATACAATATATTTTACGATACTATGCTATGCTATACTATTCTATACTAGACTATGCGATGCTACGCTGCACTACATGCTGTACAATGCTAAGTGATGCTAGTATGGTATACAAAGCTAGTATACAAAGCATATTATAATTAGCTCTAATATGCTATGCTATGCTAAGCTACACTATGCTATGCTATGCTATAAATTATACTGTACTATACTATACCATACGATACACTATGCTGTACTATACTATACTGTGCTATGCTGGCAGTGTACTGGGGGCGGTGCTAGTGCTATGTAGGCCCAGGGGCGGGCGGAGCCCCGGGCGAGGCTGGCCGCCTCATTGGTCCAGAAGTCAGATCATGTGACTGTGTCGTCGTGGCTGCGTGGCATGCGTTGCAGCAGTCTGCTGTGCTGCTGCTTACCACACTGCTCCTAGGATGTGTGTGTGTGTGTGTGTGTGTGTATGTGTGTGTGTGTGTGTGTGCGTGTGTGTATGTGTGGAGCATCCCCACCCCCCCCCACCCTCTCAACAAGGGCAACTCATCACTCCCCCCCAACCCCTCACCCCTCTCCGCCCCCCCCATGCCGCCCATCACCATCACCAGCCACCATCACCCCCAGCAGAGATGGATGGACAGACCGTAAGTCCCAGGAGAATAAACGCAGTGATTGATACTGCAGGGCTGGGCTGGAGAAGCTGCGTGGAGGAGGAGCCTCCTGGGTTCATTAGGGCCAGTTCACTGATTGGCAAACGCGTCGTGTGTGTGCATGTCGAGCGAGATGTTGTTTTTTTTATCATGTAATAAAGTAATGGTCTTTAATAGCTGTAATTACAGTGAACGTTGCTGATCGTTGAGCAAAGCATCTTAATCAGCAAAAATGAACCAAACTCGACATGTTAAAGACTATACACACAGGGATAGATTACAGTTGCGTTTTCTGCTAGGCTTAGGCTAATACATTATTGCCTGTTTTGATCTCGATATAGTTTTGTATACTCTCGTCCATACAGTATATACTACTATTCACATTCTCAATACCATCAGCAACTATGTGCACGTATTCCTCTCCGGCTGCGTATCAGTGATGGATGAGTGTGTGTGTTTCAGCATATTTCACCTCTGCCCTGGGAACCTCATGTTTTGATAAAGATGCCAACTTAGCAGCCAGACATGAGACGTGGTTGTATGGGCTCCCTCCGGTGTATCATGTTATTATTATATACGATAACCTGGGGGAAACAAACAAACCAAGCGCCATTTAGCATCCTGGCGCCGTTCAGTGTGCTCCAATGTGACAGCACAAGAACACAACCACTGGGGACGGTTTTACTCGGACCAGAAGCTGTTCTGGACACAGCCAATATGACATTGTGTCCAGAGTTGCAGAGTTAAGAAGAAGAAGAAGATCTTTATTAAATCCACATATGTAATGGTCACATTAGGGAGGGTGGCCTGCGATTTGGCCTCTGCATTTAACCCATCCTGCTGCCCCTCCAGGAGCAGTGGGCAGCCATTTCGACGGCGCCCGGGGACCAGCAGCTCCAGGTTTTATGTCCACGTCTTGGTCAGGGATGTGGACAGGAGAGGCGATCTTCACATGTTTTTTAATTGGGGCACAGGGAGAACATGCAAACTCCACACAGAAAGGCCGGGAGATCACTCACCTGGGCACCCCAGATTGTTAGTGCCAAGTATTGTTAGATTCAAACTGAACTGAAACTGATTTGAGATTTGGGACACCCATGGTACTGTAAAGATCCCCGGGGTCAGAGGAGATTGTCCAGTCAGGATTACAAGTTGAACAACTTGTTTATTAGTAACATTGATTTCACAGGTTACTGTCTGACCGTAACCGACGCCCACCAAACCCAGACTCAACTAACTCCCGCTCAAAACGTAACCACCCCCTCCTTAATTACGAGCCCCTCCCACTTCATTATGATTTGCCACCCACCCAGATTGACAGGTAACACATTCCAATAGACACACACGGGAACGGCTGCATCAGAACAACACGGAATACATCATAACGTTATTTAACGTCCAGAGTTGCTACAGTACTTGAAAACATGATTTGAAAAACTAGCCTTGAGATGCGATTGACAGAGCTTGCTGAAAACCTGTTCCTCCGAATACTTTTTCAAAGAGTTTTCCACCAGCAGGGGCATAACGTTCTATGAGATGAGGAGAACCTCTGCCATGATTTTTTGGAAAATGGAATGAATAATACACAGTAATACTTGGGAGAGGATGCTTCTCTGGGGCTTGATATTCTCACTAAGTAAAAAAAAAGAAGCTTTGTTTCAGTCTGCCGTGCTGCAGTACACAACTTTCTGATAAAAAATCCACACAATGTCAACTCTGTGTTTTCCCCCCCCGCTGTGCTTTTGAACGCTTGTCGAGATTCTATTTGTGATGGATGTCTTCGGATCGCCCGTCAGCCAGATGAACGATTAAGCTCGTACACGGAATGAGCCTCGCGCATCAATGCATCAATACTGAGACTCGCTCGCAAGTGGCGATCAGCACCCGCTCTCCCTCTCTCTTTCTCTCTCTCCCTCTGCTCAAAGAACGGCGAGAAGACGGATGGACGCAGCCAACACTGCGAGGAGGACAGGTGCGTTACAGACGACCTGCCGCTCCCAAAGAGATCTCTAATCATTTCCATGATAGGATGGTTGACGTGGTTGTGTGTGAAGCTCTGAGAGGGCTGGGGTGGTGTGTGTGTGTGTGCGTCTGCAGCACAGTCCCCCACCCATGGGCGTCAGTGTGAGGAGCACAAGGTCTTGGAGGTAGAGGGAGTGCAGGTGTGCATCTAGGATCCACTAGGATGTATCTCGATGAGGCTCCCAAACTATAGCAGCCCATAGAGATGCCTTTAGCAAGGACAGTCTGTCCACATGGCTTTCTTTGTGTGTGTGTCTGTGTGTGTGTGTGTGTGTGTGTGCATGCACGCAACCTCGCCACAGTGCACGTGGCTGTGTGTGTGTGCGCTTGTGTGCCTGTATGTGTTTGTGCCTGTGTGTGTGTGTGTGCGTGTGTGTGTATTTGTGTGTGTGTGTGTGCACCTGTGTGTGTGTGTGTGAATGCACGTAAGCTTGCCACAGTGCACGTGGCTGCGTGTGTGTGCCTGTGCGCCTGTATGCGTGTGTGCTTGGGCCTATGTGTGTGTGTGTGTGTGTGCGCTAGGGGACCCACGTAGAGGTACATTTATTCCTGTTCCTTTTGCATTAGAGAGATTAGACAGAATGGAGCGTATCTGATTCTCCCTGAAGAAGGTTTCTGTGTGAAGGCAAAGACACTTCAAAGCCTCTGCAACTGAAAACACTGCAGTGCTTTCCCTGAAGACCACCTCCTTCGGCACAAAACATTCAGCACAAGTCAACACTGCAGTTTATGACTTGGAACTTTTTTTTTACTTCCTAATTTGTGTTGGTTTGAGATCATGCTGGATGCTGACCTTATGACCTTCTCCCTTCCTGAATAGTGCAGTATAAAGCAGTGCAGTATAAGTACAGCGATGCATCTATGTCCTTCTGCAGTCTATAAATCTACACATACTGCTATCGGGTGTAAAACGGACCACGCAGCAAATAGATAAAAGAAATAAAAATGTTGCTTGTTTGCTTTTCTCCACATGGTTGTTTATGTTCTTGTTACCAAAGTGAACCTTTCGTTAATAAGCTATAAATAACAAATAGAAGAATGAACTCTTATTTTAGGCGTCTTTTTAGCTGATCGAGTCTTTATTTTTGGCACTCTTGGATCAGCTAGCATAACCTAGCTTAGCATACGTCCGATTGAATGAAGCCAGTGTGGTAAGACAGGGGCTAAATAATGACAAGCCGCCACAAAGCTTTCTCAATTACGCTGCCAATATCACATTGATCTGAGACGCGCTGTCTGATACAATTAGAGATGCAGCAGATATACACCCAATGCCACCTCAGCTGGCTGTTTCCCCTTAATCACTACATTGAGGAACACACACACACACACACACACATGTGCAGTTGCGCGCACACATACACTAAAACCATGCCCGCACACACACACACACACGCACCCACACACACGGACGCAGGCGTGCATGCACACAAACACACACACACACACACACACACACAGCAGTGTTGTCTGTGCCAAATGCTGTAGGAGCTTTAGTTTAATAGAGAGAGAGTGTGTGTGTGTGTGTGTGTGTGTGTGTGTGAATTTATTGATGGGGATACTGATATCAGTGCCGGGTTACAGATCTGTAAATAAGGCAGCAGTGTTGTATTTTTTTAAAGCCACTTATGTGTATCCTCAGGTGACTCCCGGTCCTCCGCTTGTGACGGGTCTGCTGCCAATCTATTCATATACGTTATTTAATGTCCAATAAAGTGGACTTTCCATATGACTTCGTCTCAGTAATGATGAATATTGAGCGCGCACCAAGTGGGTATTCATTGAACCAAATGAGTGTCTCAAACTTGTTGTTGCTTGAGTACTATTTAATTGTGACGCTATGTACGGCGCCATTACTGCAAACGGTACTTAGCGCTTGCAGTCCTACTTCCTACCGCGGTGGCCCTGGCGCTCCGAATATGGAGAGAAGCTGTTAAAGGAGACGGATGGAGTTGAATGGTAGTACTTAGCTAAGTGGAGGCGCATTCCCCTCAGACTCGTCATCTGGTTATACACATTTATGAAGCATCTGGAGACGTGTTGATGAAAAGCCAAGCGGTAGCACATTGGGTGTGCCACTGCCACTGCTGCTTACCCACCACCCATTGTTAAATATATCCTAATTACAGATTATTGATTGGTTGCTTCATTGATTGATTGATTGATTGTGTTGGATTCTGTCAACGAGCATATTTGCCGACCTATTTTGTATGCTATTTGGTGCCATATTTTGCTGACCCGCCGATTGTTAAATCCATCGTAATTACAGATTATTGATTGGTTGCATCATTGATTTATTGATTTAGCTCGAATTCGGTCGAATGCGGTCTCGAATTCTGTCAACTAGCATATTTTGTAGCCTCGACCTTTCCTTGAAATCAATCTATTTTGTTAATATGCCGTTTGGTGGAAGCTTATATCCAAAATGTCTTATAATACGGCAAGTGCATAGATGTCTTAGCATGGATGTCGCCACTGGGGGCCCTGTGTTGTATGAGGCATGCTACATCGGTTGAGCCGGACCAGGGGTCAGGAACCCAAAAAATGTCTCTTCCGGTCCTTAAGGTTTCCGGCCCCTGAGCTAGACGGACACCACTTTTAACCACCTTCGACCCAACGCTTCTCTCCAGGCCGCCGCTGTGAAGAGCGGCTGGTGGTGCCGATGTGAACGGACAGTCCCCATTCTCCGCCTCAGAAGGACGATCGGACGGTGTGCATCGTTGACGCGAAACGGCGGTCCCAGCAGACACAACAAACAAACTCGACCCTTATCTTGTGCGCAAACATGTGTCTGAGCAGACGAGCCCGCCACAGTGATGTAAACACGCACATTTACATTCCGGCCGAGCGCGTGTTTGTGGAATTCAGTCGCTTCGGACGACGGCCGCCCGACGATGACGACCACATGGGCGCGTCTGACTCAGCCGATGTTTACAGGCTGACCAAATGAAATGACAAACGGATGAGCAAAGGCCAAGACACGGACCGCATAGAAAATATCATTCAGGGTGCAGAGAGGAGGTCTCTGTACACTGATTTCAAACATTTAAGTTAGTACTCGGAGGTGTATACAAAAACGTACATAAATCCACCACAGAGGGTAGCAGTGGCTCAGGAGGTAGAATAGTTGTCTGGCAACTGGAAGGTTGCTGGTTCAATCCCCGACTCCGCCTCGCCAAGTGTCGAGGTGTCCCTGAGCAAGACACCTAACTGCTCCCGACAACCTGTTGCCTTGCATGGTTGACACCGTTGTCGGTGTATGAATGGATTGTGATTTATCTTTGCTTTATGAATGCAATCCATTTAACATTTACCACTTTGAGTTTGACATCCTCTCAACCTATTAACCAGAGCCAATTTAGAAACGTGGCATTACGCCGCATGACTCAGCTCTCAATGTTATATTCATCTTGGTTGTGTGTTTACCTGACGCCCATGTACACCCTAAGCCAGTCAGACAGGATTACGTCTATTACAGTTTACGCAAAAATAGAGACAGAGAGAGAGAGAGAGAGAGAGAGAGAGAGAGAGAGAGAGAGAGAGAGAGAGAGCGAGAGAGAGAGAGAGAGAGAGAGCGGGGGAGGGAGGGAGGTAGAGATGGTGGTGGGGGGGGAGAGACGGGGAGACAGGGCAGAAGGTGGAGGGAGAGATGAACGGTGCGCGTGCAGTGAGGTTAGTATACGGTTGAAGGAGGAAATGGAGAAGAGGTCAGGAGGAGGCACTAGATCTGCAGATAGGAGGATCTGTAATGGTGGTGAGTAAGACACATGTGGGAAGTAAGAGATGACGCCGGCCGTTTGAAGGTGACCACCGCAGGAACAGCCTGTCACTCTCTCCCCCCCCCCCCCCCCTGGGAGTACGCATTTAAATGGCATGGGGGGGGGAATTAGGGGGGGGGGGGGGGGGTGGTCTCGGAATTAGATTAGTCTTATTCCAGGATAAAGGCTGGGGGCCAGCAGTGGGCGGTCTGGTTTTATTATCAACAGAGCACGCCTCGTCTTCCTGACTGCACATGATATGATCCAGCTATCCTGGGTTTGGTTCCCTCTCCTCCTGTGCCCCTGTTGTCTGCCAAGAAGCCCCCCCTAAGACCTCCCGAAGGGGGGTCTTGCCATGGACTGCTTCCCCAGGGATAACACAGGGGAGGGGGAGACCGGCCGAGGCTATACTCTGAAGGTAGCCGCGCGTTTTCTTTTTTTGTATTTTTTTTGCTTTTTCGCCATTTTTGTTGTCACACAACACACAAAGGGCAGGATTTCACCCTTGAGATTTAATTAGGGGTAATGTACTACATAATGTATTCAAACGAGAGACTCATCAATTATGGACGTATTGCAGGGGGCTGGTGTGGTATAGGGTTTTATAAAAAATGATATGTTGACTCACGGAACCTGAGACTCATCTATCAGGTCGGATTCATTCCCTTGGAGACCCTTCATTGATGACAAGGTATCTCTAGAACCCATAAATACCGCTGGGGGAGGATCATGCGGAGGGATTTCCAACCAGAGCAATATTGTTCTCCTTCTTTTTACGGAGCAAATATACATGTAAATACATCCATCCATTCCATCCATTCCATCCATTCTCGTCCGCTTATCCGGGGCCGGGTCGCGGTGGCAGCCGGCTAAGCAGGGCCCCCCAGGCTTCCTTCTCCCCAGCCACACTCTCTAGTTCCTCCTGGGGGATCCCGAGGCGTTCCCAGGCCAGACGAGATATATAATCCCTCCAGCGGGTTCTGGGTCTGCCCCGGGGTCTCCTCCCAGTTGGACGTGCCCGGAAAACCTCAAAAGGGAGGCGCCCGGGGGGCATCCTAATCAGATGCCCGAACCACCTCAGCTGACTCCTTTCGATGCGGAGGAGCAGCGGCTCTACTCCGAGCTCCCTCCGGATGTCTGAGCTCCTCACCCTATCTCTAAGGCTGAGCCCAGCCACCCTGCGGAGGAAACTCATTTCGGCCGCTTGTATCCGCAATCTCATTCTTTCGGTCACTACCCAAAGCTCGTGACCATAGGTGAGGGTTGGAACGTAGATGGACCAGTAAATCGAGAGCTTCGCCTTCCGGCTCAGCTCCCTCTTCACCACAACGGACCGGTACAGCGCCCGCATTACTGCAGATGCTGCACCAATCCGTCTGTCCATCTTTTGGGAGTCTAACAGCCTCACCGCTATATCATAATCACTGAATCTAGAGACACTAGGACACCCATGGGCTCCTATGGAGTGTGACGGAGAGAACTGGATGGAACTGGAAAGGGGGTGTCTGAGGTGATTCCTGGAGCCAGCCCAACAAGGAGGAGGAGAATGGGAAACGCGGAGCAGAGCTCCTGACCAGGTGACCGCCATCTGCCCAGGCCTGCTCCTTCCTCGGGGTTGTGGTCTGTTCTCCTGTTCACGTTTAGGTCCGTCAGCAGCATCAGCTTCAATAGAATGGAATGGAATTGAATTGAATTTCAGGGGCAGTGGTTTCACGCTCCAATTGAAAATGTTCATATTGTTGCCAATTGGAGGAGATTTTGCAATGGCCCTGTCTGGCTATTACACTAATAGCATACTCATACATAGTACTGTAAGACTGATGGATGAAAACTGTCCACCAAAGGCATGTTTTTATGACAAAGTGCAGTGTTACAGCAGGCCGCACCATCACATTATGTGATGGTGAGAAAATGGAGAGATGTTAGCGTAGTGTTCCTTATGCGCTAACTGTATTTACATGTACCATGGTACGTGCCATTCGGTCCTTGTACGAACAAAGTGCGAGCTGCGTCCGTATTCTCGGCACAAAGTCAAGCACGTTCTCAGTGGGTGTTGGACTCCGCCAAGGTTGTCCCTTGTCACCGATTCTGTTCATGATCTTCATGGACAGAATCTCAAGGTGCAGCCGAGGTGAGGAGAGTGTCCGGTTTGGGGACCTCAGAATTGCATCTCTGCTCTTTGCAGATGATGTGGTTCTGTGACATCAGAGATGGACAGACGGATTGGTGCAGCATCTGCAGTAATGTGGGCGCTGTACCGGCGCCCGCTGTATCGTTGTGGTGAAGAGGGAGCTGAGCCAGAAGGCGAAGCTCTCGATTTACTGGTAAGGCAAAGACACTTCAAAGCCTCTGCAACTGAAAACACTGCAGTGCTTTCCCCGAAGACCACCTCCTTCGGCGCAAAACATTCAGCACAAGTCAACACTGCAGTTTATGACTTGGAACTTTTTTTTTACTTCCTAATTTGTGTTGGTTTGAGATCATGCTGGATGCTGACCTTATGACCTTCTCCCTTCCTGAATAGTGCAGTATAAAGCAGTGCAGTATAAGTACAGCGATGCATCTATGTCCTTCTGCAGTCTATAAATCTACACATACTGCTATCGGGTGTAAAACGGACCACGCAGCAAATAGATAAAAGAAATAAAAATGTTGCTTGTTTGCTTTTCTCCACATGGTTGTTTATGTTCTTGTTACCAAAGTGAACCTTTCGTTAATAAGCTATAAATAACAAATAGAAGAATGAACTCTTATTTTAGGCGTCTTTTTAGCTGATCGAGTCTTTATTTTTGGCACTCTTGAACCAGCTAGCATAACCTAGCTTAGCATATGTCCGATTGAATGAAGCCAGTGTGGTAAGACAGGGGCTAAATAATGACAAGCCGCCACAAAGCTTTCTCAATTACGCTGCCAATATCACATTGATCTGAGACGCGCTGTCTGATACAATTAGAGATGCAGCAGATATACACCCGATGCCACCTCAGCTGGCTGTTTCCCTTAATCACTACATTGAGGAACACACACACACACACACACATGTGCAGTTGCGCGCACACATACACTAAAACCATGCCCGCCTGCGCACACACACACACACACGCACCCACACACACGGACGCAGGCGTGCATGCACACAAACACACACACACACACACACACACACAGCAGTGTTGTCTGTGCCAAATGCTGTAGGAGCTTTAGTTTAATAGAGAGAGAGTGTGTGTGTGTGTGTGTGTGTGTGTGTGTGAATTTATTGATGGGGATACTGATATCAGTGCCGGGTTACAGATCTGTAAATAAGGCAGCAGTGTTGTATTTTTTTAAAGCCACTTATGTGTATCCTCAGGTGACTCCCGGTCCTCCGCTTGTGACGGGTCTGCTGCCAATCTATTCATATACGTTATTTAATGTCCAATAAAGTGGACTTTCCATATGACTTCGTCTCAGTAATGATGAATATTGAGCGCGCACCAAGTGGGTATTCATTGAACCAAATGAGTGTCTCAAACTTGTTGTTGCTTGAGTACTATTTAATTGTGACGCTATGTACGGCGCCATTAGTGCAAACGGTACTTAGCGCTTGCAGTCCTACTTCCTACCGCGGTGGCCCTGGCGCTCCGAATATGGAGAGAAGCTGTTAAGGAGACGGATGGAGTTGAATGGTAGTACTTAGCTAAGTGGAGCGCATTCCCCTCAGACTCGTCATCTGGTTATACGCATTTATGAAGCATCTGGAGACGTGCTGATGAAAAGCCAAGCGGTAGCACATTGGGTGTGCCACTGCCATTGCTGCTTACCCGCCCATTGTTAAATATATCCTAATTACAGATTATTGATTGGTTGCTTCATTGATTGATTGATTGATTGTCTTGGATTCTGTCAACGGCACCGTATTTTGTATGCTATTTGGTGCCATATTTTGCTGACCCGCCGATTGTTAAATCCATCGTAATTACAGATTATTGATTGGTTGCATCATTGATTTATTGATTTAGCTCGAATTCGGTCGAATGCGGTCTCGAATTCTGTCAACTAGCATATTTTGTAGCCTCGACCTTTTCTTGAAATCAATCTATTTTGTTATTATGCCATTTGGTGGAAGCTTATATCCAAAATGCCTTATAATACGGCAAGTGCATACATGTCTTAGCATGGATGTCGCCACTGGGAGCCCTGTGTTGTATGAGGCATGCTACATCGGTTGAGCCGGACCAGGGGTCAGGAACCCAAAAAAATGTCTCTTCCAGTAACCACCCTTAGACCCAAAGCTTCTCTCCAGGCCGACGCTGCTGTGAAGAGCGGCTGGCGGTGCCGATGTGAACGCACAGTCCCCATTCTCCGCCTCAGAAGGACGATCGGAACGGTGTGCATCATTGACGCGAAACGGCGGTCCCAACAGACACAACAAACAAACTCGACCCTTATCTTGTGCCGCAAACATGTGTCTGAGCACACGAGCCCGCCACAGTGATGTAAACACGCACATTACATTCCCGCCGAGCGCGTGTTTGCGGACTCAGTCGCTTCGGACGACGGCCGCCCGACGATGACGACCATATGGGCGCGTCTGACTCAGCCGATGTTTACAGGCTGACCAAATGAAATGACAAACGGATGAGCAAAGGCCAAGACACGGACCGCATAGAAAATATCATTCAGGGTGCAGAGAGGAGGTCTCTGTACACTGATTTCAAACGTTTAAGTTAGTACTCGGAGGTGTGTACAAAAACGTACATAAATCCACCACAGAGGGTAGCAGTGGCTCAGGAGGTAGAATAGTTGTCTGGCGACTGGAAGGTTGCTGGTTCAATCCCTGACTCCGCCTCGCCAAGTGTCGAGGTGTCCCTGAGCAAGACACCTAACCCTAACTGCTAACTGTGCCTTGCATGGTTGACACCGTCGTCGATGTGTGTATGAATGGATCGTGATTTATCTTTGCTTTATGAATGCAATCCATTTAACATTTACCACTTTGAGTTTGACATCCTCTCAACCTATTAACCAGAGCCAATTTAGAAACGTGGCATTACGCCGCATGACTCAGTTCTCAATGTTATATTCATCTTGGTTGTGTGTTTACCTGACGCCCATGTACACCCTAAGCCAGTCAGACAGGATTACGTCTATTACAGTTTACGCAAAAATTTCAGCAATAAAAATGTGATTATTAATTGATAATGCAACCCCCCCCCCCCCCCCCCCCCCCCCTTTAATGCCGCCAACCCCGCACGGCTTAGGAGGACGGGGGAGGAACCATGACAGTTGATCCATTTCCTGGAGGAAGGTGGAGAGGAGGAGAGATGCAGCCTCTTCCAGACTCCTGGGCTATCATAGCAGGCAGGCCGGCCAGCTGGAGGGGGGCTGCTGGTGGTGGTGGTGGGGAGGAGGAGGACGTCGGCGAGGGGGTGGTGGTGATGGTGGTGGGTGGTGGCGGTGGGGGGGCGGGGGGGTTTAATTGAGCCTTCTGCATGGCTGACTATCACATTGCATGATTGCAATATCCATGAGTGGCTGGCAAATACATTAGCGTCCACCGCGGGACCGCATTAAGACAAACTGTTTCCCAGCTTACGTCTCAGATTTCCTGTCATCAATTTTATTTATTTTTTTGGAAGAGATTTTTGAGGGATTTGTCCAAGTTGGTTTGCTTAACTTTGTGTTGTTTTTTCCAGGATATTTGGTCAAACAGCGTTAATGAAAAACCTGTAAACCAGTTTAAACAACTATAATCTCTCGGTTACATATTACTCAACAAATACAACAAATGAACAGTGGCAGTCAACACAAATAACATTTTTATATTTAATATCCAGTGTGATCGCAGGATGTAGAAATGTGCTGATTTCTCATTATTTACAATTTAGTCACTTTTATCCAAAGTGCCTCGACTAACAGGATGCTTACCTGTTAGTGGCAGACAATGGCGACACAAAGCGAGTACCTTTAGCGTTTGGGAGTCTAACAGCCTCACCGCTATATCATAATCACTGAATCTAGAGACACTAGGACACCCATGGGCTCCTATGGAGTGTGACGGAGAGAACTGGATGGAACTGGAAAGGGGGTGTCTGAGGTGATTCCTGGAGCCAGCCCAACAAGGAGGAGGAGAATGGGAAACGCGGAGCAGAGCTCCTGACCAGGTGACGGCCATCTAGCCCAGGCCTGCTCCTTCCTCGGGGTTGTGGTCTGTTCTCCTGTTCACGTTTAGGTCCGTCAGCAGCATCAGCTTCAATAGAATGGAATGGAATTGAATTGAATTTCAGGGGCAGTGGTTTCACGCTCCAATTGAAAATGTTCATATTGTTGCCAATTGGAGGAGATTTTGCAATGGCCCTGTCTGGCTATTACACTAATAGCATACTCATACATAGTACTGTAAGACTGATGGATGAAAACTGTCCACCAAAGGCATGTTTTTATGAGAAAGTGCAGTGTTACAGCAGGCCGCACCATCACATTATGTGATGGTGAGAAAATGGAGAGATGTTAGCGTAGTGTTCCTTATGCGCTAACTGTATTTACATGTACCATGGTACGTGCCATTCGGTCCTTGTACGAACAAAGTGCGAGCTGCGTCCGTATTCTCGGCACAAAGTCAAGCACGTTCTCAGTGGGTGTTGGACTCTGCCAAGGTTGTCCCTTGTCACCGATTCTGTTCGTGATCTTCATGGACAGAATCTCAAGTCGCAGCCGAGGTGAGGAGAGTGTCCAGTTTGGGGACCTCAGAATTGCATCTCTGCTCTTTGCAGATGATGTGGTTCTGTTGGCGACATCAGACCGTGACCTCCCAAGCTAAAGGTACTCGCTTTGTGTCGCCATTGTCTGCCACTAACAGGTAAGCTTCCTGTTAGTCGAGGCACTTTGGATAAAAGTGACAAAATTGTAAATAATGAGAAATCAGCACATTTCTACATCTCTGTCAAGTGGGGCACGGTGGCACAGTGCTTGCACTGCTGCCTCACAGCAAGAAGGTCCTGGGATCGATTCCCACCTGGGGCGCTGTTGACTCGGGGTGCCCAGGTGGGTTATCTCCCGGCCTTTCTGTGTGGAGTTTGCATGTTCTCCCCGTGCTCTGCGGGGTCTCCTTACGGAGTCAGAACCCCAATTAAAAACATGCGAAGAATCGCGTCCCTGACCAAGACGTGGACGAAAGATCTGGAGCTGATGGTCCCCGGGCGCTGTCAAGAACGGCTGCCCACTGCTCCTGGCTGCCCCTGGAGGGGCAGCATAACTCAGGATGGGTGAAATGCAGAGACTTAATTTCCACGGGCCACCCTCCCTGCATGTGTGTGTGTTTGGCGGCCACCACTTCAAAAAAAACATGCTGTGTTTGTGTGACTATACAAGTGTGGATTAATAAAGTTGTTGTTCTTCTTCTTCGAATAAATATAAAAATGTTATTTGTGTTGACTGCCACTGTTCATTTGTTGTATTTGTTGAGTAATATGTAACCGAGAGATTATAGTTGTTTAAACTGGTTTACAGGTTTTTCATTAACGCTGTTTGACCAAATATCCTGGAAAAAACCCCACAAAGTTAAGCAAACCAACTTGGACAAATCCCTCAAAAATCTCTTCCAAAAAAATAAATAAAATTGATGACAGGAAATCTGAGACGTAAGCTAGGAAACAGTTTGTCTTAATGCGGTCCCGCGGTGGACGCTAATGTATTTGCCAGCCACTCATGGATATTGCAATCATGCAATGTGATAGTCAGCCATGCAGAAGGCTCAATTAAACCCCCCCGCCGCCCCCACGCCACCACCACCACCACCACCACCCCCCCGCCGACGTCCTCCTCCTCCCCACCACCACCACCAGCAGCCCCCCACCAGCTGGCCGGCCTGCCTGCTATGATAGCCCAGGAGTCTGGAAGAGGCTGCATCTCTCCTCCTCTCCACCTTCCTCCAGGAAATGGATCAACTGTCATGGTTCCTCCCCCGTCCTCCTAAGCCGTGGGGTTGGCGGCATTAAAGGGGGGGGGGGGGGGTTGCATTTCTTCTCCATATCTCTCTCTCTCTCTCTCCACCGCTCTCTCTCTCTCTCTCTCTCTCTCTCTCTCTCTCTCTCTCTCTCTCTCTCTCTCTCTCTCTCTCTCTCTCTCTCTCTCTCTCTCTCTCTCTCCTCTCTCTCCCGGGCTCTCCCCCGCTCTCTCTCTCTCCTTCTCTCCCCTCTCTCTTCTCTCTCCCTCCCTCCATCTCTCTCTCTCTCTCTCTCGCTCTCTCTCTCTCCACCGCTCTCTCTCTCTCTCTCTCTCTCTCGCCTGCTGTCTCTGTCTCCCTCTCTCCTCTCTCTCTCCCTCCCTTCCTTCCTCCCTCCATCCCTCTCTCTCCCCTGCTCTCTCTCTCAGCCCTCTCACTCTTCTCTCTCCTCCCTTCCCTTCTCTCCATCCTTCTCTCTCTCTACCCTGCTTTCTCACTCTCCTCCCTCCCCCCCTCTCTCTTCTCTCGCTTCCCTCTCCCCCCCCTCTCTCTCTCTCTCCCCCTCTATCCCCCTCTCTCTCTCTGTGTTGTCGGCTGCAGGGCTATTTTCTGGCTGATGTAATTCACGTCCTCTCCTCTCCTTGCTAGCATGAGAGAGGGGGAGAATGAGGGGAGAGAGAGAGGGGAGAGAGAGTGGGAGAGAGTGAGAGAATGAGGGGAGAGAGAGAGGGGAGAGAGAGTGGCAGTGAGAGGGAGATGGTGGGAGAGGGAGGGACTGAGCGAGCCTGTGCTCCTTTTGCCGAGTGCTCCCATGGGAGACTATAATCTCCACGACTCACTGCCTATCTTACTGAGATAGCCTCGATGTCTTTCCTTACCTCGCTCTACCCCTTTCTCTCTCTCTCTCTCTTACTCTATCTCTCTATCTCTCTGTCACACCCAAACCTCTCTCCTTCTCTCTCTCTCTCTTCTCTCTCTCTCTCTCTCCTTTGCCTGTTCTCTCCCACAACTGTCGCCTATCGTCATCTTTGCATCCCATCGGCCACCGATTGGGACACGCAAGTTGAGGCGCAGAATGAGTTGAAGCAGACAATGACTTTCAGTAGATAATGAGTTTACGCGCAAAATAAGTTGAAACACAAAATGAGTTGAAGCAGATAATGAGTTTAAGCACAAATGAGTTGAAACAGAATTATCTTACACACAAAATGAGTTGAGACAGAGCAGAGCTGTGAAGCAGAGCATGATTTTAAACAGGCGGATTATAATGGAAGATACAGCAGCGACTTTGTATCCTTCATATGGGATCAAGCTTGGCAGCAGGTATTCATGAGAGGAACAATGATTTGCTCTTAAAAGCCAACAATGCTCCTCCCTGGATCCCTAATGTGATGAAGAGTGAGATGAAAAGAAGAAAAAAACAGCCTGAAGTTTGGGTTCTTGACGATATTACGCCGTGACATGATAATGGCGGCTCTGGGAAAAACACAAGACAATTTTGGATGTGTTTGCTCAGCGTTCCCGTGTGCTCCCCCCTTGCAGGATCACAAGCCATTTCTATGACAACCGAGAAGCCCTCGGCGGGGGAAATGAAGAGTGCGATGGAGGGTGACGCCAGAAGAGCCAATCAGGTGAGAGCGCTGCGGAACCGGCAGCAGCTGTACATCATGTCTCAGCAGCCCCTCCATCACCCAGATAGGGGAGGGGTGGGGAGGGGAGGAGGGATGGGGAGGGAGGACTGTGCTTCCGGAGAAGCTGTTTGATATGCATGCAGAGGACGCTCCTAACTCTAAGCTAGCTCAGAGCCTTAAAATCTAAAAGGTTCCATTGATAACTTTTTTTTATTGTGGTCAATATTTTAAAAAGTATAATATTAGATAGCGGTAAATAGATAAAAGTATCGCAGTTCCACCAAAATTTTATTGGGATTGTGAATTCATAATTTCAAGATTGTTATGGGTCCACAATAACAACAAGCCTAACAAGGCTTGTTAGCCAATAGCATACCGACATTGGTATCACATGGTATCTCTGTGTCATCAGCCATCAAGGAGGGGGGAGGGGGAGGCTGACACCTAGTGTTTGAATGTTGTCAATGTTAACAAAGTCATCAACTGTACCTTTAACATCACCAGGCGAAAGCCATGCATGCTTCCATTTAATGACCACACATGGCAATCGATGATATTTGGTGTGAATGCTGAGAAGCATTCACAACATATGTTATTCTACTTATTTATTTTTCTTCTTATTATTATTCCGCCGCATTTTTTGCCGGCCTTCTTCTCCCACACTTTTCAATGTATAAAAGTGTGAAGAAATACCCTTCACACTTTCTGAAATATTCAACATTTTCCAGCATTTTTTCCCCATTGAAATGAATGGGGGGGAATGTTCAACATTTTTCCAAACCCACTCATATTCAACCTCTTCCCATTCATTCATACATTCAGGTAGAAACTCCATTCAATACACAATACAACCAGTGTGGAAACATGGGTGTGACTTTCACGGTCAGAGGGAGTTGAAGCCGCCAAGATGTGAGAGCAGTGAGGTCTTCTGATGTTTTTTAAAACATAAAATCAACTGAAAACACATGCTTGGAGAGTCCTGTTATCGTGGGCCACAGGAGGAACAAAAGAGCCT
>PIJE02001548.1:0-5000 GCA_002895965.2 Coryphaenoides rupestris | reverse complement strand
AGTAGGATACTAACAGACAGTAGAATACTAACAGACAGTAGAATACTAACAGACAGTAGAATACTAACAGACAGTAGAGTACTAACAGACAGTAGAATACTAACAGACAGTAGAATACTAACAGACAGTAGAATACTAACAGACAGTAGAATACTAACAGACAGTAGAATACTAACAGACAGTAGAATACTAACAGACAGTAGAATACTAACAGACAGTAGAATACTAACAGACAGTAGAATACTAACAGACAGTAGAATACTAACAGACAGTAGAATACTAACAGACAGTAGAATACTAACAGACAGTAGAATACTAACAGATAGTAGGATACTAACAGACAGTAGAATACTAACAGACAGTAGAATACTAACAGACAGTAGAATACTAACAGATAGTAGGATACTAACAGACAGTAGAATACTAACAGACAGTAGAATACTAACAGACAGTAGAGTACTAACAGAAAGTAGAATACTAACAGACAGTAGAATACTAACAGATAGTAGATACTAACAGACAGTAGAATACTAACAGACAGTAGAATACTAACAGACAGTAGAGTACTAACAGAAAGTAGAATACTAACAGACAGTAGAATACTAACAGATAGTAGAATACTAACAGATAGTAGGATACTAACAGACAGTAGAATACTAACAGACAGTAGAATACTAACAGACAGTAGAATACTAACAGACAGTAGAATACTAACAGATAGTAGAATACTAACAGACAGTAGAATACTAACAGACAGTAGAATACTAACAGACAGTAGAATACTAACAGACAGTAGAGTACTAACAGAAAGTAGAATACTAACAGACAGTAGAATACTAACAGATAGTAGATACTAACAGACAGTAGAATACTAACAGACAGTAGAATACTAACAGACAGTAGAGTACTAACAGATAGTAGAATACTAACAGACAGTAGAATACTAACAGAGAGTAGAATACTAACAGACAGTAGAGTACTAGCAGATAGTAGAATACTAACAGAGAGTAGAATACTAACAGAGAGTAGAATACTAACAGACAGTAGAGTACTAGCAGACAGTAGAATACTAACAGAGAGTAGAATACTAACAGACAGTAGAGTACTAGCAGACAGTAGAATACTAACAGAGAGTAGAATACTAACAGAGAGTAGAATACTAACAGAGAGTAGAGTACTAGCAGACAGTAGAATACTAACAGAGAGTAGAATACTAACAGAGAGTAGAATACTAACAGACAGTAGAATACTAACAGAGAGTAGAATACTAACAGAGAGTAGAGTACTAGCAGACAGTAGAATACTAACAGACAGTAGAGTACTAACAGATAGTAGAATACTAACAGAGAGTAGAGTACTAGCAGACAGTAGAATACTAACAGAGAGTAGAATACTAACAGAGTAGAATACTAACAGAGAGTAGAGTACTAGCAGACAGTAGAATACTAACAGAGAGTAGAATACTAACAGAGAGTAGAGTACTAGCAGACAGTAGAATACTAACAGAGAGTAGAATACTAACAGAGAGTAGAGTACTAGCAGACAGTAGAATACTAACAGAGAGTAGAATACTAACAGAGAGTAGAGTACTAGCAGACAGTAGAATACTAACAGAGAGTAGAATACTAACAGAGAGTAGAATACTAACAGAGAGTAGAATACTAACAGACAGTAGAATACTAACAGACAGTAGAATACTAACAGACAGTAGAATACTAATGTTTCCTCAAACTAACTGTTTAAAATGAACTGTTTTAGGAAAGTCAAAAAGGATAAAGGCTCACGACAGAAATGATTTGGATTTCTGCATACCCCTCCTACCCCCCTCCTGCTGCATCACCTCCTCCCAACCCACGTCACCCTGTTCCCCGTTCATTCACCTCCTCCCAACCCACGTCACCCTGTTCCCCGTTCATTCACCTCCGCCCACCCTACCTCACACCCCCACCCAACCCACGTCACCCTGTTCCCCGTTCATTCACCTCCTCTCTCACCCACCTTTGTTGTGAGAATCGCCCCCAAACAACAGCACAGCACTGCTATCCCAGTAGCCGGTAGCCACTATCTGCTATCGGTATGGTGTAGGAAGACTGGGCAGTGCTGCGGAGTCTAGCGCTGCGCTGACTCAAACGCTTGCATCATTCCTGAGCCGGGAGAACAATTCCTAAGAATAGATTTTCCGTTTTACGAAGCAACCCCCCGCTGAGCTGACATATGCATTCGCATGTGATCAATTATTAGCCTCTTTAGTTTTGACACCTCTTGAAAAAAAGCCATCAATAAATAACTAGGCCTATTCTGTAGTTTTTTCCTGAGTCATTGGAGTACATATTGCTAATTAATGAGAGTAATTTAACTTTAATGAATGCTGCACGTAGTTATTGCATGCCATAGCCATTAGAAGATAAATTCAATATAACCTGCAAATAATCAAACAATGGGCTTGTGTCCTAACCATTACACTGTTGTCCTGGCATTATAAAATGCAAAGTTTTGAAAAGATTTTGACTGAATCATTGAGTTTAATCGTTTAGTTTCACTAGTGTCACATAGTCACAGTGTGGAGTTTGGTTGTGGGGGACCAATGCTGGCATTGTAAATATGACGCAAATCCTGACGACCACCAACCCATACCTCCACACCAGTCTCATACTGGGAGCCGTCCAGCAGGTTGACCTTGACAGGACGGTCTTGGGCCTCTTGGAGCTTCTTCTGGGGATTGGAGGCCTTGCTGGGTGTCTGTCCGAGCTGTCGTCCAGGTCCCCATAGTCCTCGAACCCTGCGGACGGTGGTGGAAAGAAACGAAGTACATTTACTCAAGTACTGTGCATTTGAGGCACTTGCACTTTTCTTGATTATTTCTATTTTCTGCAATCTGAGAGGCAAATATTGTACTTTGTACTCCATTCTGTCCGATTGAGTTACTCGTTACTTTACAGATTAAATTACAATACAAAATTATATATAACAATAAATTAATTATATTGTTCATATCAACCAGGCCTTTATTGCTTCACATTTACCAGCTGCAACATTAAAGCGATGCAGACATGTATCAATCATGAATCCAATACTATAATATATTTATTCTGAAATGGGCCATTCTGCATAATGCATGCTTTTACTTTTGGTACTTTAAGTATATTTTGATGGGAATACTTTTTTACTTGTAACAGAGCATTTCTACAGTGTGGTATTACTACCAAAGATCTGAGTACTTCTTCGACCACTACCTGTGGTACCACATCCTCACAATGAGTGAGCTGGCACCCAACGTTCCTCACTTCATTCCTTCTGTTCTCTGTGTAATGGACAACCACACTCCCTTATTCCCAGCATGGGGAAATATCATAGATAACTAGAAAAGGCAATTTCTGAAGAAATTGCGGTGTGAATGCTGTTGTAATGGTCCCCCCTTATCACTTTTTTTGGGACAATTTCTGTCATTATTCCTGTAAACTTTATCCGATGGATTTCCAAACCCATCGGATAACGTTTACTAGGAATAATGACAGAAATTGTCCCAAAAAAAGCGATAAGGGCGGACCCTTACAATATTTTGACTTTTGGCCCAAAATATTTTCTCTTCCAATCCTTTTCCAAACGTAACCACGTCTCACCCCGAGTGTGCCGACGCTGTACTGTAAGTTTGGAACCCATCGGATAACGTTTACTAGGAATAATGACAGAAATTGTCCCAAAAAAAGCGATAAGGGGGGACCCTTACAATATTTTTGTCACGACTCACGATCGTGGCTCCGGGCTCCCGGGCGCCAATGCCGCCCCTGGAGGATTAGCGGGGCTCCCGGGCGCCAGTGCCGCCCCTGGATGATTAGCGGCACCTGCGCTACGTTCGCGGCTGTCCGCAATGAGCAATTATGCACCGGCTTTCCACCCACGGGTGTCGGACCATTGTCAATGTTTTGTCATTTGTTATGTCTTGTCTGGTTACGCATTACCTGTTGTAATTCGACATACAACCCGGATGGATTTCTACCTGCCTGTTCCTCACCTGCCTGTCTGTTCATCATTCTTACTACGGAATAATGACAGAAATTGTCCCAAAAAAAGCGATAAGGGCCGACCCTTACAATATTTGGACTTTTGGCCCAAAATATTTTCTCTTCCAATCCTTTTCCAAACGTAACCACGTCTCACCCAAGTGTGCCGACGCTGTACTGTAAGTTTGGAACCCATCGGATAACGTTTACTAGGAATAATGACAGAAATTGTCCCAAAAAAAGCGATAAGGGGGGACCCTTACAATATTTTTACTTTTGGCCCAAAATATTTTACAGAATGTTGTGGAATGTTCAATTCTGCTTGAAACAGAGTGGCTGGACACCTGTCACTCCCAGGCTCATAAATCCAAAAGTATAAGTCTGTTTGTTTCCATAGTTACATATGTGTCCGTTTTGATGTATAGATTATGTATGTGGAGTTAATATTGTGGGCACCAAACACACACACAACACACACGTGTGTGTGTTTGGGGGCGTGGCTATGGTGTCATCGCCATAGCCACGCCCCTTCTGTGTGTGTGGATAAGGGGCTCTGTGCGGGCGGGCTCCAGAATGTTGTAGAACGTTCAATTCTGCTTGAAACAGAGTGGCTGGACTCCTGTCACTACGACGCTCATAAATCCAAAAGTATAAGTCCGTTTGTTTCCATAGTTACATATATGTGACCGTCACAAGTTTACCTACGTTTTGATGTATAGATTACGTATGTGGAGTTAATATTGTGGGCGGGATGGCAGTTTTAAAAATATATATTATTTTTTTTTTCGTCTGCTCTACGCTGTGACGGTGACGTCACCCGCTCTAACCGACCCAATACACACCCATGTTAAAGTGTCTGAGGAGCTGAAAAATCAATTAAGTTTGAACTGTAATTGTGTAAAAAGTATGAATGTTATGAAAATTTTGAAATCATGTGTGAATTCATCCAAGTGTCATGAACGTTTTAATGTTTGAATGGAGTTTCTACCTGAATGTATG
>PIJE02001547.1:112813-122089 GCA_002895965.2 Coryphaenoides rupestris | reverse complement strand
CGCCGTGACAACCCTGCATGCACCCCCGCCCAGCGCACCTCCCCACCGACCGTGCCCCGGGGGGACCGAGCTCTGAGCTCACATCGCTTCACGCTTCTCAAACGACGCCGGCGCCATGTTTCCGTGGTTTTCCTCGCGACGGCGCCTTGATGTGTCGTCGTCGTGGTGAAGTCTGTCAGTTATACAGCATCGATACGCCCCCCCATCCCCCCCCCCCCCCGTCACGCTCGGCTGTATAATTGCGTATAATTGCGTGTGTTCGAAAGAAACAAATAATGAAATAATGAACGAATACTCCAATAGGACGTTATACTGCGATTAAGATGTATACATGACAAGGTGTATATGCGACGAAGATCGGAATACTCATACATTTCTTATTCCGATTATTGCTTATGCGTCTGACCTTACTCAGGTTAATGTAATCAAAAGCTGGTGTCTTATTCAGACTTAATTGTCTTAATATTGGTTAATATCGGAATATCGATGTCCATGTAAGCGTGGCCTCACAAAGTGTTTTTTTCAAGGCTCTTTTAGGCCCAAACTAACTTGAGTTCGACACTTTTTACTTAATTGTCTTAATATTGGTTAATATCGGAATATCGATGTCCATGTAAGCGTGGCCAATCACAAAGTGTTTTTTTCAAGGCTCTTTTAGGCCCAAACTAACTTGAGTTCGACACTTTTTGTAAAAAAAATCCCTCGATCATCGTCGTGCACGTGCTAATGAATGTGGCCGAGGCGTGAATTAGGCGACTTTTTAAACACGATTAACAAAGCGAGCCTTGATGAGCGCGCATCGACAGCGTCATTTAGAAGACATTGGAACGCCGATATGCTTATTAAAAAAAAGAACGAACTAAAACGAGGTGTGCAGGTGTGAGGTCAATACGCTTTAATAAAGTGTCCAATTACTTCTGTATTTGACTCGACTTCATCTACATTTAACTAATTTCGTGTAATAAAGTGCAGAAAGGGTCCTTAGACGTCCCAACTGCCTGTCACCACTCTTGACTTAATGCCGCTTGCTTTAGCTTGCCGCGCTAACGCTTGACGTAGCATTAGCCCCCACGCCGCGCACGCCCACCTCCACCCTCAACGCCTCCGCCCCTCTGTGTACACACACCTCCACCCATCAACGCCTCCGCCCCTCTGCGTACACACACCTCCACCCATCAACGCCTCCGCCCCTCTGTGTACACACACCTCCACCCATCAACGCCTCCGCCCCTCTGTGTACACACACCTCCACCCATCAACGCCTCCGCCCCTCTGCGTACACACACCTCCACCCATCAACGCCTCCGCCCCTCTGTGTACACACACCTCCACCCATCAACGCCTCCGCCCCTCTGTGTACACACACCTCCACCCATCAACGCCTCCGCCCCTCTGTGTACACACACCTCCACCCATCAACGCCTCCGCCCCTCTGTGTACACACACCTCCACCCATCAACGCCTCCGCCCCTCTGTGTACACACACCTCCACCCATCAACGCCTCCGCCCCTCTGTGTACACACACCTCCACCCATCAACGCCTCCGCCCCTCTGTGTACACACACCTCCACCCATCAACGCCTCCGCCCCTCTGTGTACACACACCTCCACCCATCAACGCCTCCGCCCCTCTGTGTACACACACCTCCACCCATCAACGCCTCCGCCCCTCTGTGTACACACACCTCCACCCATCAACGCCTCCGCCCCTCTGTGTACACACACCTCCACCCCTCAACGCCTCCACCCCTCTGTGTACACACACACCGACTGACGGTCACGTGACCTGCCTCCCTCATCAAGAGTAGGGGAGTGTCGAGAAAAAAAGAAAAGAAGGAAGGAAATGTGTGTCTGTGTGTGTGTGTGTGTGTGTGTGTGTGTGTCTGTGTGCCTGTGTGTGCGTCTGTGTGTGTGTGTGTGTGTGCGTGCTTGCCTCTTCCTCTTCCTCATTATTCCGGGACACGTACAGAGCCAATTAGCTAATCATTACGGTGAGGCAGGTGGCGCGCTAATACGAGATAATGATAGACCTTGGGCATTCGGAAGCCGCCAGAGCGGGGGGGAGGGAGGGAGGGAGGGAGGGAGGGGAGAGTTTTGTTTTTTTGCGACTCCTTCTCCTTCTTCTTCGTCTTCTTCTTCTTCTTCTTCTTCTTCTCGTTCGTCTTAATTGGGTTGTGGGGCAAATGGGGGAGTGGTGGTGGCGAGGCGGGAAGAAACGACGGCGAAAGGCGTTTTTCTTTTTGTATTTTTCTTTTAGCGCGGCCCCCTCAAACCGTCGGTCCTCGGGGGCCGCGCTCTTAATTGGCGCGATTGAAGACAGACTGGGTCGACGGGGGGATTCGATGAAAATGGCCGCCGAGGTGGCGACGGCGGTGCTAGTAGTCCGTTAGCGTTCGTAAGCGTTAGCCTAGCGTTAGTCTCGAGGCGGTTTCTGAACAAACGGAGAAAGGAAAGTGAGATCTGAGGCCTGGTTGTCTCAGTATAAGCCACAGTCTCACTATCCGGAGGGTCTCCGGTGTCTTCACCACGCGATGTGCCAACAAAAAAGACGCAAAAAACAAAAGCCGGCGAAACAAATACTGCTGGGCGCCCGCTTCTCCAACACTTCTTCCTTTTGAAAATTAATTGAAAGTGGACAAAAAAAACAACAAACGGGGGTTGGCAGTGTGAACGTTTTTTTTTGTACTTTTTGATGTCGGAGACTTCTTGTCACTCTGAGACAACACTTTGTTCACGCGGATCTGTTTTATCTCAAGCCGCCATCACAACCCGGAATCAGAAAAGCCACCTTCAGATGTGATTAAGGTCTCGGGGGGGTTCAGGGGCCAGCCGCCGTTCCCTCGGAAACAATTTCACTCGGGAGAGATCGGGCAAAAACGTCGTGGTCATGATAAAATGACCACGAAGTGTCACGTGATTACAAGTCAAAGTGGCTTCTCCGGCTTCTTCTTAGTTCCAGCGAAGCCATTCCCGGGGCCGGAACGTCGCTTTGTTTTTTAGTGTCGCTTTGTCGTCGGTTAACGCGGCGCTCGGCTCGTCTTTGCGTTCGGGTTTCTTCGGCGTCCTCGACCCCGGACGCGACCTCCGACATTGTGGACTTTGGACTGCGGTACCCGTTTCGAACACTCGGTGGCCTTGCTACATACGGCGCCTTTAACTACCACTGATGAAGTCACTGATAATCGGTCCTTTTTCACGTTTAAAACTATAAACCGGAGCATCCACAAGTGTGCTCCAGTATACGTTCTCCACGGGACCGCAAATGCTGGCGGTCGGAGACCATTAGTCAACAGAGCGAATGATTGACTGAATTGTTGGAATCTAAAAGCTCATCGTCGGTATTTACTTACAGATAATTAAACTTCCAGGAACGGTTTCTTTTCTTCGTCCTCGCTTCACGAGTTTGTCTCCGCAGACTTAACGGGGGAACTTTTCATCGTCTTTACATCGTCACAATGGGGGGGGGGGGGTAGTGTAATGTATGCAGACATGTTTACCTTCACCGTGTTGACTGCACAGCAACCAGGACGACCGATGACGCAAACATTGCTCAATATTTTCCCCCCGAACTCCATCGCTCGACGGCCGGGGTGAGCAGAGTTGCATCCGCACCCCGGAGACACCGAGAGCTTCGGCAACGACTGCAAGCGTTCCTCACACTGTGTCCCAATGTGGATAGACAGAGATAGATAGAGATAGAGAGAGATAGAGAGAGATAGATAGAGATAGATAGAGATAGACAGAGATAGAGAGAGATAGATAGAGATAGAGAGAGATAGAGAGAGATAGATAGAGATAGATAGAGATAGATAGAGATAGACAGAGATAGATATAGATAGATAGAGATAGAGATAGATAGACAGAGATAGATAGAGATAGATAGAGATAGATAGAGATAGAGATAGATAGAGACAGATAGAGACAGATAGATAGAGATAGATAGAGATAGATAGAGACAGAGATAGATAGATAGAGATAGATAGAGATAGAGATAGATAGAGATAGAGAGAGATAGACAGAGATAGACAGAGATAGAGATAGAGAGAGAGAGAGATAGAGAGAGAGAGAGAGAGAGAGAGAGAGAGAGATAGATATAGAGAGAGATAGATAGAGATAGATAGAGAGAGATAGATAGAGATAGAGATAGACAGAGAGAGATAGACAGAGATAGACAGAGATAGACAGAGATAGAGAGAGATAGAGAGAGATAGAGATAGATATAGATAGAGATAGATAGAGATAGATAGAGATAGATATAGATAGAGATAGATATAGATAGAGAGAGATAGAGATAGATAGAGAGAGATAGAGAGAGATAGATAGAGATAGATAGAGATAGAGATAGATAGAGATAGATAGAGATAGATAGAGATAGATAGAGATAGATAGAGAGAGATAGAGATAGACAGAGATAGATAGAGATAGAGATAGAGATAGAGATAGAGATAGAGAGAGAGAGAGTAGGTTGAAAACTGTCAGATTTCCCCTTTAACTGCGACGAGAGAACGATAATTATTACAATTATCTCTTTGGTGTTGTTGTTTGTGAGGATCTCTTCCCGCCCAGCGGATGATGAAGCTGATGTCTCTGATGTCTCTGATGTCTCTGATGTCTCTGATGTCTCTGATGTCTCTGACCTCAGTTTCCTGTTGTCTTCATTTCACGCTACACAAGTTGTTATTGCTTCTGTTGTCTGAATGCGATTCTTCTGGTGTCTCGCGTTGTTATAATTACACTCTTAGACATTTTGTTCCCTTCCTCGAGGAACCCTCCTTCATATTTGATGTCGGTCGGTCAGATAGAAGGAGTCGGGTTGGAGAAGCATTTCACTGCTGCTTGGTACAAGTGTGTGTGTGTGTGTGTGTGTGTGTGTGTAAAACATAAACTTTTAACCTTTTAATTGTAACTTTTATTTTCAGGGCCCAGGGTTAAGAGGGCGACGGGGGGGGGGGGCCCTTGTCAAAGCTCATCGATGAGCGTGGCCCCGAACAGACCCCCCCCCCCTCCCCACCGTCCCCTGACTCGACGTGTGAGTCAACAACAACAACAACAACAATAGTCGAGATGTCGAGCGTCGATCAAAAAAAAATAAAAATAAAAATATCCGACATATTTATCGCGTCTGTCAAGCCGAGGACGTCGCGCGAGAACGTCGACCGACGACACAACACATACCGCGCACGCCGGTGAGCGTCAAAAGGGGCGGTTTACCTCGAATGACAAGCGACCTATCGCTAACCCCGCCCCCCCCCCCCCCCCTTGGAGGTGTGGCTATTCATAGTTAATAGTGTTTATTTAATGAAGTGCCCGCCGCAGCTCACGTGTCTCTCCGGCTACGCTAAGTTACGTGAGCGCCTCTCTCTCTCTCGCCGACGGCCACGAGGCTCGGACCGTCGGCCGCTGACAAGTCGGTTATGAACTGCCGGATGAGGGGGGAGGAGGAGGGACGAGGGGGGACGAGGGGGGACGAGGGGAGACGAGGGGGGACGAGGGGGGACGTCTAAACAAGCCGACTGCGAGCGACTCTGTGACAAGCGTATCACGCCGGCGAGGAAGTCGCAAAAGCGGCAGCAGACCGGAGGCCCGGAGAATCGATTGGATCCCGATTGCACACACACACACACACACACCATACTTTATTCATAATTTGCTTTTTTTTTTGCTTTTGGGGGCTGCGGGTGGATTCTGGCGGGCTGGCGTGCGGGTGGCGCGGCGCAGGTTGAGTTGAGTGAGTTGAGTTGAGTTGAGTTGGGTTGAGTTGAGTTGCTGGGTGTGTGTGTGTGGGTTTTTATTCGGTTTGTCTCGGCTGCCATCTTGAGTCCGGGGCGACGCCTGGGTTCCGTGTTTACTTTGCTTGCTTTGTGTTGTTGTGTCTGTTGTTGTTTTTTTTGCTGTGACACATGCTGGAGTTTGGAGCGTTTTTTAGGTTTTCTTTTGCTTTCTCTCTCTCTCTCTCTCTCTCTCGTTTTCCACTTTATCTTTTTGTTTGGCTTGGGAAAAGAAATAGAAAAAAAAACAGACGAGTGGGGGGGGGGAAAGAGAGGACACGGCAAAACAAAGAGCAGCATCCCTGTCAGAAACTCCAGCGAGCGCTTCGGGGGAAAAGAGAGAGAGAGGAGAGAGAGGAGGGACTGTCAGCGACGCCGCGCTCGCTAATTAGCTAATAGCGACGCACCAAAAAAAACGAAACCCAAACGTGGCTTCGCGAGGCCGCCGACCTCCCTCGACGCTTCGCTTGTTGCATAGGCGCCCATTAAGCGGGAAAAAAAAAACGCCATTTAAATCGAGGTTTTAGGCGTCGCGCAATTTTCCGTTTTTAAACCGTTCGATTCGTCGGGGGGTTCGGGGGCGGGTTGGGGGTCGGAGAATTCGACGAGTTTCCGTCACGGTCGGGCTGAGGAGTTCGACACGCTGCGAACGGTCGTCGCTTGTCATCTCCCGTCCCGCCCACAACACACACACACCACACACACACACACACACACACGCCAAACGCCGACCGAGGAAACGGCGAGTGATGGTTTTGACGCGAAAAAACAAACGCAGCCATTGTCCTCGTCGGCGAATCTCTTAATAGAGTCCCCTCGGTTAATAACGAGACCATATGCTCGACGTCAATCCACGCCGCGGCCCGTGTGTAAATAAAGTAAATTATCGTAAAGGTTTAGAGAGAGCGAGAGAGAGCCGAGAGAGAGGAGAGAGAAGGAGAGAGAGAGAGAGAGAAGAGAGAGAGAGAGAGGGAAAAAAAACCCAGTCGGAGTCACGGTGATAAACTCCTTCCCCTCACCGCCAAGCATCTTGCCCTGCCGACCGACGGCAATGACACCACCACGGCGAGCACGGTCTCCCGAAGCAGGATGTCTCGCCCGCTCCGCGTCGATCTCTTCTCTTCTTCTTCTCAGTCGTTTCGCCGGCAAAACTGTTGATTGCTCCCGCGTCTGCGATGCCGACCAAGCGGCGGACGGCGATGGGGTTCGCGGGTTTTTACGACGGGCCGACCGTTAAAAACCCGCGCCGCCGCCGCCCACACTCAGGCACACACACACATGCGTGCCACAGACACCACAGATACAGACACACACACAACAGACACACACACACACACACAGACACAGACACACACACACACACACACACACACACACACACACAGATACACACACACACACACACACACACACACACACACACACACACACACACACACACACACACACACACACAGATCACACACACACACACACACACACACACACACACACACACACACACACACACACACACACACACACACACACACACATCACACACACACACACACACACACACACACACACACACACACACACACACACACACACACACACACACACACACACACACACACACACTCACACACACACAGACACACACACACACACACACACACACACACACACACACACACACACACACACACACACACACACACACACACACACACACATTCTGTTTCGACATCACCGCACTCGTCGACGGGAAAAGATTTGGAGAGAGAGAGAGAGAGATGGAGTCGGACGTTACGTTTACAGTCGTTTGGCGGCGACTTACTCAGCGACTTGGGGGGCGCAGTAGCTCAGGAGGTATAAGAGCGGTTGTCTGGCAACAGGAAGGTCGCTGGTTCAATCCCCGGGCTCCTCCCCCTCCTAGCTCAGTGTCCCTGAGCAATACACAAGAGATGTATGCTATGGACACAAACAAACAAAGACAGAGAGAAAGGGATATATAGTATATATTCAGTGAGGGCGAAAGGAACTTCATTTTTTGTCGGCAAAATGACAGATACAATGTTGAGGAATGGGAGAGAGGGATAGAGAGAGTGAGAGAGGAGGGATGGAGAGATGGAGAGATGGAGGTCTATATTTGGGTAGAGAGGGCTGTATAGTATCGTATAGTATAGTATAGTATCCAGAGAGGAATGGGGGGATAGAGTGGTCGAGATGGGGAGAGAGGGGGGAGAGGGAGAGAGGAGCGATAGGAATGACTATTATGCAGAATAACGAGTGGGAGAGAGAGAGTGACATGGAGAGAGAGAGAGAGAGAGAGAGAGAGAGAGTGAGAGAGAGGGATATTAGGGAGAGGAATATGAGATGGAGAGCGATGGAGGGAGAGGAAGGAGGGGAAGGTGATAGGGGAGGAACAGGAGAGAGGAGAGAGGAGAGAGGAGATGGAGTTAAGAGAGGAGAGGGGATATTAGGCAGAGAGAACGAGAGAGACAGAGAGAAAGGAAAGGGGGAGAGTGAGAGGGAGAGAGGAGTGAGATATTATGGGGAGGGAGAAAGAGAGAGATGTAGACAGATAGAGAGATAGAGAGTAGGACAGAGAGACACACACACTCAGGAAAGAGAGAGAGAGAGAGAGAGAGAGAGAGAGAGAGAGAGAGGGAGAGAGGGGGGAGTTGGAGCAAGGGAGAGAACATACAAGCGTGCCCTCTGCGAGATTAATGTCTCCTCCCCTCCTCTCCTCCATCCCGAGACGTACATCCCTCCGTGACCTTCCCTCCTGGCTGAGAGAGAGGCCATTCATCCGTCCGTCCTCCGTCCTTCCATCCTTCCATCCTTCCATCGCTCATCCGCCCATCCATCTGCCCATCGCGGTGAGTGATGAGCAGGAGAGGAATGAAACTGTCAAGATCTCTCTGAACCTTGGCACATACATTGCCACCTCCCCCCCCCCCTCTCTCTCTCTCTCTCTCTCTCTGTCCCTCTGTCCCTCTCTCCTTCCCTCTCCCTCTCTCTCTCTCTGTCCCTCTCTCCCTTTCCTTCTCTCTCTGTCCCTCTCTCCTTCCCTATCCCTCTCTCTGTAACCCTCTCTCCTTGCCTCTCACTCTCTCTCTCTCTCTCTCTCTCTCTCTCTCTCTCTCTCTCTCTCCTCTCTCTCTCTCTCTCTCTCTCTCTCTCTCTCTCCCTCTTCTCTCTCTCCTCGTCTCTCTCTGGCTCCCTCCTCATTAGCGGTGGATGAGGGGCTAATAGCACAGACACCAGATCTGTGTGGTTAATATTAATGGGTGGAGACAGAGGCCAAGGTCCCCCTGCAGAGAGCTTTACTGTGACATATGTGCGCGCCGTCGGTACTTACCGCTCACACACTCTCTGCGTTCGCCTGAGCTCGGTCTGTCGCTCTATCCCTGCCCGTCTGCCCGTCTGTCTGTCTGTCTGTCCGTCTGTCTCACTCTCTGATCTTTAGCCACACTTATGAGTGGTTAGCATCTACCCATCTACTTGCCAATCTATCTT
>PIJE02001547.1:95313-102813 GCA_002895965.2 Coryphaenoides rupestris | reverse complement strand
CAGCAAGAGGTGTGTGTAGATTGTTGGCAGTGGGACAGACAGACAGACAGACAGGCGGACAGATAGACAGATGTGTGTGGTAGATCAGGCAGGAGCCCTCCTGCCTAATAGCTCAAGGCACGTTAAACACCACAAAGTTTGGCTTCTCAAAGTCACCTTGGATTCAGGTTAAGCCTTTTGTTTGTGTGGTTGTGTTGTGTGTGTGTGTGTGTGTGGTGTGTGTGTGGTGTGTGTGGCAGGGATAGTGGAGGGTGGAGGTGGAGGTAGTGGTGGTGGTGTGGCGGTGGTGGTGCGGCTGCTGCTATCTGTCCCCTAAGTACCTCAGCCCTAATTTGTTTTGTTGTCGGGGAGGAGACCGCGGCAGAGTGCCCCCCGCCCGCCCCGCCCCCGCCCCGCCCAGCCAGCCCCCACCCCACGCCCTGTCAGCCGGGGTCACAGCCAGCAGGAGGAGTGGAGGGTGGAGATGGGAGGGGGTGGGGGTGGTTGGAGGGGTGGAGGGGTACAGGTGGAGCCACTAGTGGAAATAGAGAGAGGAGGATGAGGAGATAGAGAGAGATGCTCATGTGCTGACAGCCGAGGGCACTATCACCATGCGGGGCACCACGGCCTGCCAGACCACACACACACCACACACACCCACGCATACACACACACACAACACGCACACGCACACACACACACGCACACACACACCACAACACACACTCGAGTGTCAGGCCACACTGCTCGAGGAGACAGTGTGTCTCTGTTCGGTCGCTTTTGTTCTACAAAGAGGAAGAATTGAAGACGCCAAGCTGTTTGTGGGGGAAACAAGAAGGAGACCATATTGTTTTCTCCCTGGCGTCTGTGAAAAGGCAATATTGACAGTGGTCCCACTAATTGCTGTGAGTGAGTGTGTGTGTGTGTGTGTGTGTGTGTGTGTGGTTTTTTGTTTGTGTGTGGGAAGTGTGTTTGGTGTGGTGTGTGCGTGTGTGTGTGTGTGTGTTCCCATCGTCGTCAGGTGTTTGGCTACAGCCATACTTTCTCATTTTAGACCTCAGTCTGCATACGACGACAGTGTAGCAGCGCCGTAGCACTGCAACAGTTTGGTGGCTAAGCTGCGGGCGGGGGAGACCGCGGGGGACAAAGACAGTTGTGGCGCCGCCCCGCTGCCTGCGTGGAGTAAAAAACTGCGGATTCATCGTTGAGTCGAGTCTTGTTGTGAACGCGGCTGAACGCGGCGAGTCCTCCCCGGGATTTATCTCGATGCTCGGGTGTGTGAATGACAGGCCGTGACAGACTAAATGTTTCCCGCACTAAAGTGAAACCCTGAACGCAGTTTATTTCTCCCGAACTGTCCCATCAATGTTCATGATAATCTTATAATGAAATCATATTATGAAATGCTTCCCCATCCCTCCCTCCCTCCATCCATCCCTCCACCCCGCCCCCATCTCTCTCCTTCACACACACACACATACACACACACACACACACACACACACACACACAAAAGGCTAACCTGAATCCAAGGTGACTTTGAGAAGCCAAACTTTGTGGTGTTAATGTGCCTTGAGCTATTAGGCAGGAGGGCTCCTGCCTGATCTACACACACATCTGTCTATCTGTCCGCCTGTCTGTCTGTCTGTCTGTCTGTCCATCCACAATCTACACACACCTCTGCTGTCTGTCCGCCTGTCTGTCTGTCTGGCCATCCATGACCTACACACACCTCTGTCTGTCTGTCTGTCTGTCCTTCCATGATCTACACACACCTCTCTCTGTCTGTCCACCTGTCCGCCTGTCTGTCTGTTCATCAGACCGTGATCTACACACATCTCTGTCTGTCTGTCTGTCTGTCTGTCTGTCCATCCGTCCTCCTGCTGCAGGGAGAGGACTGCGGCCCAGGTGTCGTTAATCGCGCACGCCTGGAGACACACAGACACACCCGGCTGCACACACACACACGCACACGCACACACGCACACATCTTTGAATATCGTTAATAATACACAGGGTACACAGTGTGTTCTGGGGGCGAATAATGAAGTGGTGATTTATTCATCTCCTGTCTCTGCCTTTTAATTTCCACCTCCTCCCATTCAATGTTATTCAATGTTCTTCCCTTTTAATTAGGGCGCCGGCTAGCACAATGGGCGGCTAACGGCAGGCTACTCTCAAACCTCTTGACTTTGTGTGTCTAACCCTCGCTCTCTCATGACTCTCTTTGTGGTCTCGCCTTTGTCTCTCTACCGTTTCTGCCTCTGCGTCTGTGTACCCGGGACTCTTGGTGGTAAAGCTCATTTCTCAGCCTGGTTTTAATTACAAGGTAATTGGTCTCACTAACGAAGGGGAACAAGACCCATGTGTGTATGTTAGCCAGTGTCCGTGTGTGTGTGTGTGTGTATGTGTGTGTGTGTGTGTGTGTGTGTGTCACCAGAGAGGAGGCTGTGTAAACAAACCGCAAGCATCTTGTCATGCGATGCTGAAGCTGAATCCCCCGTGGATCAAACTGACACCCCCCCCCCCGCGCGCCTCAAGCCCCTCGCACCGCCTGCTGCACCGCAACAAGTGATGAGCGTGTGCCCATAGACACACACACACACATACACACACTGTTAAAGTGTTCACATAAGCACACACGCACACACACACACACACACACACACACACACACAAACCCATACTAATGCGGTAACATTTGTTCACGCCTCCAGCCAAAACTCACTTCCAGACACACACACACAAACACAAACAAAAACACAATCACACACACACGCACGCACGCACACACATTACTATCCATGCATGCACCCACAGTACATACACCTACAGTTACATTAGCGCGCATATACTGCACTCATATACAGTATGAGAGCATCCGTGGGTCCATCCATCCATTGGTCATTTTAACTGCTGAGATCGACTGCAGACAGAACCCCTCTGCAAATCAAAGTGGGCCAGCAATGTGGCTCTGCTTCTCATTAAACACTCCTGATCTCCCGTTAAACACTCTTAACACACACTTCCTTGATCTGGGCTGGCAGAGTGCAGCGCGTGTGCGTGTGCGTGTGCTACAAGCAGGTGTGTTTGCGTGTGGCAGCCTCGACAGCAGAACAAGTACCCGTGTATCAAAGCATCGGGCAACACAGGTCACACACACACACACACGTACAGTAGCTACACGCACACACATGGCTGCAACACGTCCATGCATGCACACACGCACACACACACACACACACACACAGCATGCGCTAGCTCCTTTTATTCAAGTCAGGTAAAATGTGGAACTTGGAAGTTGCTGTCTTTCTCTTCACCCCCCCCCCTCTCTCCACCCCCCTGTGATTCCCTCCATCTCCTGCTAATGAATGGCTCCTTCCTGCTCCTGCTCTCTGCTGGGTCCCTCCTGCAGATGGAGAGACCGCTGAGGAGGAGAGAACATCCCAGCAGCATGAAAAGGAAACAGAGAGCCTTCCATCTGTCAGACTCTCTCTCTCTCTCTCTCCTTCCCTCTCTCTCTCTCCCTCTCTCTCTCACTCTCTCCTGTTATGTCTTCATTAACGGCATGCTAATGATTTCACTTTTTCCCCTCCGTCTCATCTCCCAGTCACTTGCTCTAATTACAAGAAGAGGAAGAAATCTTAACAGGAAGAGACGACTCGGGAAGCGAGCGGGAAAAATATGTGCTGACGTAGAATCACCCAGTCAAGGGTTAGCCAGCGCTTCATCCAGCGATCTGTGAGACGGTGTTTCCAGTGTACGATCTGCGTCACCTGCTGGTCCTGCGTCACCGACTGGAAGTCAACCGCAGAGTTTGCTGGTGTGATTCGCTGGCTCTTCCTAGCCAAACATCTAGGCCGAATGCCAGGCATTTTAAAGCTTTATGTAGGTGTACAGGTTCATTAAAGGTCATATATGTCCTATCGGTGTTTTAAAGGTTTACCATTTAAAATGAATTTCAACATGCAAGACTCTGTGTTGGTGAAAGCCCCTCCTTCTGGTTAGCACTTCCAGCTAACATTAGTTGCAGCTGATGTCACCGGCCACACACTAAATCACGTCCCCCCTCTCGGAGCGCTTCTCCACCAACACGCAACGGGTTCCGTTCCAGTTCACGGCCCTAATGTTGAGCCCTTCGGAAGCATTTGGACCGAAAATACCAAAAAAGACCGAAAAGTCGGTTAACCAGCTGGAAACTAAAAATAGCACATTTTCCCTGACCTGAAGACCCGTGACAGCGTCAGTGTGTGTTGAAGAGAGCAGATGAAGGCAACAATGGAGAAATCGGTTGTATGTGTACGAAAGAGAGTTCGTATTCGGGTCAGTGCTTGTACTGACGTGTGCAAGGGAGAGCTTGCATTAGAGTCAGTACTTGTACAAGGGTTTGTGTTTGAGTCCGTACGTGTATGGACCAGAGTTTGTATTTGAGTACAGTACATGTACGAGAGAGTTTGTATCTGAGTCCAGTACTTGTACAAGAGAGCTTGAATTTAGGCAAAACGTGTACGAAAACAGAACGTGCACGAGAGAGAGGTTGTATTTGAGTACAGTACATGTACGAGAGAGTTTGTAATCTGCAGTCAGTAAGTGAACGAGAGAGAGTTTGCATTTCAGTCAGTGTGTGAGAGGTTGTATATTGGAGTGTGTGCAAATATGTGTGACATTGGGACATTTCCCTCCGTTCATTTTGTTGTACAATTACGAGCCGGGAGAAAACTGTTGCTATAGAGACTGGAGGTAGTGATGTGGGCAAGACACATCAATATGGAGGACAGCGAGGAAGAGAGGAAAAAACCGAAAAAGAAGACTAAATATGCAGAGAAACAACCAACCTATCGCAGTTACACACAGAATAGTACTCGGGCAGGCAAATACACCGAGAATACAAGCGATATTTCCTCAGCCTTCCGAACTGTTTTCAATGTCATAACGGGGGTGCCTTTTAAAAAAAAAAATAAGAAATAGCCTCTGAGGTAACTGAATGACTATAAATCTAGTGGGAGCTAAGAGGCCACGTGCTCAATGCTTTGGCCTGCCCTCACTCATTCAATAATCTTTTTCTTTTTTAAAAGGTCAGTGTTCCAACGCTTTAAGTACTTAGCCTATTTAACTGTATTTTCATGTACTCACAGAACATGTGCGCGGTCGGCAAACAGCAACTCCAAAGAACGGTCGTGCTTCCCATCCTTGGTGGAACCCAAACTGAACCGGTCGCCAAACACATTGACTCCACAACCAGAACCTGAATTCCCCCCGAACATGGGCCCGAAGGGTTACGAACATCGCCCACCCGATATTCAACCACAGAAAACCATGTAAATGGGGCAACGCTGTAAACAATGAGGGCTGTAGATGTAGACCTGCGGTTCTGGGGCCTGTCGGGCAAGAAAGAGGAAAGAGGCAACAGTCCCAGAGGCACTGTGGCCATTATAGACCTGTCCTGGGGACTCCTACAAAGGCAATGAGTCACTGCTTTCTGGAGCCTGGACACACAGACCCCAGACATCGAGCACACAGGTTTAACATATGAAAAGCAAGGACGTTTCCCTCTTCCCATGTGCACAACACACACACACACACACACAGGCACACAGGCACACACACACACACAGGCACACACACACACACACACACACACACACACACACACACACACAGAAAAACACACAGAAGCAAAAACACAAGCACACACGCAGACAAGAACACGCACACACACACACACACACACACAGACTCTTTTTCTGACTCTCCATCTTTTTCTCTCTCTCTCTCTCTCCCTCACACACACATACACACACCATGCACACACACTAAACCATTGTTTGCGCTCTAAGGCACCCAGGGGGAGATATTGGCGTATATGGCAGCAGTGATTGTGGCAGATAGACTGGATGGGAACATAATATCCACACCAAGAAGGTAATGTGTCGGCTAATCGCACACTAGAGAGGCACACACACACACATACACACACACACACACACACACACACACACATATACAAATAGAAATGCACACAAAAACACATGTCAACGCACACTCAAAACACACACACACACACACACATCCAGCAGTATATATGCACATGCCGTACACACAAGCAGAAACTGTGCATGCACAGGCAGACACACACACACACACACACACACACACACGTACGTACCAAACGCTAACAGCTGCGGAGCTATAACCCTTAACTACTCTGTTCACGGCTATGGCTGCCAGCTACAGTATACTAGAGAGAGAGAGAGAGAGAGAGAGAGAGAGAGATGGAGATTACATGTTGCCACACACGTGACCTCCCCACAGCCATAGAGGTCATTATAACTTTCAGTCACGTTGACGACCTTTCATGGATGACAGATAGCCGCCAGTTACTGTTAGATAGCGTTGTCGTTGTCAAACATTCCAAAGGTCCAATAAAAGACACCTCCACACACACACACACACACACACACACACGTACACGCTTTGCAACAGCGTTTCTTTGACTACATACTGAACTCTTTGGGTGTGAGGGCAGATGAGACTAAACCTAACTATGTTGTGAGGTTGTTCTCCATGATGTCCACGAGTGTGAAACATGTTGAAGGTGACGTGCTTCTTTATTCAAATACATCAAATATCTTATGGAACTAGAACATTATGTTCTAAACGTGGGCGGGTACTTGGCATTAATGTCTCTCATATCATGACACCAAAATAATTCAATAACAACGAGACATATTCAAAGATGGAAAAATGGATTGCATTTATCCAAAGCCACACACAGATGGTGGTGTCAACCATGCAAGGTAACAACCAACACGTCAGGAGCAGGTGGCATCTTGCTCAGGGACACCTCAACACTTAGCTAGGCGGAGCCAGCAACCTTCCTGTTGCCAGACAACAGCTCTACCTCCTGAGCTACTGCCGCCCCTATCAGATCCCATATAAGATGTCAGATAACCGTACATTGCAAACAGTCATCTCCTATATTCCTGTATTCCTGTATTTGCGACACTCGGACCGAGCGCTGACTCAAGTCAACGTACGGTACGGTACGGTGCGGTGTAGGAAGAATCCCGCCCCCTCGGCTGCTCCGGAACGCCACACATCAAGTGCACGGCGCCTCCAAGACACACGGAGCCCAGCGGAGTTCAGCGGAAGAAATGGGATTCACCTCAACCCGCGCCCTGCCAGCCCTACGCGCTCCTCCCGGGAAATAACGCCGTTGGCACAGCGGCGGAGCGGACCAAGCTTTTATGTGTCTGAGAAGAATTTAATTTACAGAGGTTGATAAAGAGATATGTAATAAAACCGCCCCGAGTGGTAATTTGTCTTTCCAATAAAAAAAAGAAAATGGAAATGAAAAAATGGAAGACCCGATGCGTTGGCACTGGCACACTGTCAAAGCTCTTGTTATATTGTTGTTATATTGTTGTTATATTGCTATTGGAGCGTCCCAGAATGTTTCCTTTGATTAAGTCAACAGTTGCACTAATTAAACACAACTATCCAATGGTGGGTGTTTTGCTG
>PIJE02001547.1:90313-92813 GCA_002895965.2 Coryphaenoides rupestris | reverse complement strand
TTTCAAAATTGCCGTGGGGGGACTAACATTTTCATTGTGACATCACAAGTGGGAGTGTCCACCCCCGTATGTATGACGCTCTTCCGGATCAGCTCACCGGTTGGTGCAGTCCACTGGGTAGGCAGGCAGGTAGGCCGATCTGGGCGGACACCACTCCCACTTGGGGTGATGTCACCGTGTCACAATGAGCCCAACTCCAATTCACAGGAGCAGGGCTGCTCTCTCGTTAGCAAACATCTCGCGACCCCGCGCTGTGATGTGATACACCGCAGTTAAAGCAACCCCTGCATCCGAGACGGAGCTAACTCAAGCTCGCATTGCGGCCAACGTTGGCTGGCTGCGTTCGTCGCCATGTCTGGCTGAACTCCATAGCACCTCACCACACACACACACACACACACACACACACACACACACACACACCACCCCCACCCCCCCCCCCCCCCCCTATCCACACTTGCATCCTGCTCTTTCCTCCCCCCCCCTGCACCGCGCGCCCCAACACCATGCATCTGCGACTCTAACACATCGGCCCTGTACAAGAGGCAAGCCACCGGCTCGCGTTGATGCTCTGTAATCCCGATTGCCTCCAACCCGCAACTCTTCCCTCGCACCCTCCCCCCCCCTGCCTGATCCAATACTCATAAAAATGTAATTATAAAGACGGACAAATAGGTAGGTTTAAAACCACGTGTGTGTGGAGTGTGTGTGGTTGGCTGGTTTAAGCAGCCTCACCCGGCCCCAGTAGGTGGCTGATTAGTCTGTGGGGGTGGGGCTGGTGAGGCTACACACCTGTGGTCATTGGCTAATCAATGCACACACAGGTTAAAGCAGCCATTGGCACACACACTCACACACTCAGGGAGAGCGCTAGCATGCTAGCAGGCCCCATCTGCTCTGTCCACAAACAACTACAAAGTCTGCAATGAACGGGTTTATTGTCATCTTCCATCCTGTGTCCTTGGTTAGAGGAGCATGTGTTGTCTTAGCCATACGGAGTCATTATGAATCTCTCCATGTCATTGTAAATTATATATGTAGGCCTACGGCAGAGGATATAGAACAATCACCCTTGGGTTACTTGGCAAATTTCCCGACCTTACTCAGGAATAAACTTCAGGAACAAATTTCTTTTAAATATAAGCACTCATCATTTGCATGTTATTTTCCTCACTGGTGGTTTTCTGCATTTTTGTAATAATAATAAAAAAGATAACTCTACAAGGCCACACATTAGGTGACCTTGCTTTGCTGAGCATCACACTTTAAAACTTCTGGTGGACACTTTTTATTTTCTTTAATTTAGGGGCGGGACTGTACTGCTGTTTCGTCTCCAGGGGCGTCGCCAGAATGTTTGATTGGCATTACCTGGTAACCCAAAACGGGCCAATAACAGGTAACTCATGCAATAGAGCGTGTGTTCAACCCACAGAGAGCAATTAGATTCTGTATTGACATCTATGTGTCCTACGACAATATCCCACCACAACACCTTCCATCTAAAAATAAGTAGTTTTATGGCTTGTTTTTCCATTAACATTGATGTGAATTTTAACATGAATTACAGCTGAAATGGTAAAAAAATATCATACTGCAATTATTTTGAAAGCCATTGCGATTGCGACATAACACTATTTGTGGGAATGATTTTCATTTTCATTAATTTTCACTGAAAAAACATCACGATCAGATGGCACAGACAACAACAAATGGCACATTTGTCGGTGTCTGGACCAAAGTACCAAAATGTGGTACAGTTCCTATCTCTGGTGGTACATTTGCAAATTTTTGGATAATGCACTTGGCCATATTGCGATGTCGATAGTAATGAGATAATGTGAATCACGCCAGCGCCTACCTTTCCGTTTGGAGTCGCGTCTGACAGTACCGGGCCTGACCGCTGGCTGCAGCTCAGTCTCTGTTGACATCCTCGGGCTCCGCGCCGGCTGGCCTCGGCTCCACGGGGCACGGCTGGGCTGCGGGGGGGCTGGCGGCGGGGTTCACGGCGTGCGTGTGCGTGCACGGGCGTGTGCGTGCGCGTGCGTGCGGGCGCGGACGGAGTGCAGGGGGAGGCGCCGGGTGTGTGCGTGGGCACACCGGAGGCTCATGGGAAAAAGGGGCGGGGCCCTAGCCCTGACACGACATCCCGCGCGTGGCCGAGGGAGAGCTGGGGGAAAGGAGAGAGCAGAAAGGCATTGGGTTAGGTCACAATGTCTCGTCGTTCGTCGTGTGTGTGTGTGTGTGTGTGTGTTGCCCATAATAATGGTCCCATCCACTCAACCTCCTGCTCTCCCCGGCTCCGACTGTATCAGAAGGACAGAACCTGAGCCACGAAACCCTCCTTCTGTACCTGTTTGATGAATGCAACGCAACTGTGTCCATCTCCAGGCTCATACCCTAGCTAGCTCCCACACGCACGCACGCACGCACGCACACACACACACACACACACACAGTGGGCTTCCTGCTAAACATGTGCATTTATGTAATAATCACTCTT
>PIJE02001547.1:73216-86866 GCA_002895965.2 Coryphaenoides rupestris | reverse complement strand
CTAAGTGTTACAGTAACTTAAGGCGACAGGTCTGACTAAGGCGTTGTAATAAGGTGTCCGCGCGGGTCACACAATCCACGGCTCAGGACACTTCAGAGTTACGCGGACAAACTCCCGTAAGCTCATGACGGTATTTCTGTTCCTATTCGAGCGCCCCTCTGCACTCGCCATCTCTCACTCTCTCTCTAGCCTCTCTCTCTCTCTCTCTCTCTCTCTCTCTCTCTCTCTCTCTCTCTCTCTCTCTCTCTCTCTCTCTCTCTCTGTCTCTCTCTCTCTCTCTCTCTCTGTCTCTCTCTCTCTCTCTCTCTCTCTCCTCCTGTCTCTCTCTCTCTCTCTCAGAGTAATTGCGTTCTGTCCGTCAGGCTCAGAGCTAGCAGATCCATTTTGTTATCCTTCCATCTGACTAATAACCAGAGAGGCGTCGCTCTCTCTCTGTCTCTCTCTACCGGATGGAGTTGCATGACTGTGTTGATGAATAACCAGCGTAACAGGCCCAACGCGCACTAAAGGTCAACACAGCGACGCATCTGTGGCCAATGCGTCTGTTAATAATAAACCGACGACGACGCTGGCACCCACGTTATCACCACGCCAGCAGCTATCCGATCGCCAGAGAGAGAGAGAGAGAGAGAGAGAGATCCATCCCTTCCGGAGGACAAACTATTATAAGTGCATTGATTGTTTAAGTTAAATAAAGCACAATATCAAAACAGCCAGCAAGCCAACAACAAGTATTGGATCGTCAACACTGCACCTACCGGCCGCTTAAGGAGTCCACGGTGTTAACGTCCACTCACCTATACACACACACACACCACCACCACCACCAGAAGACTCAGTAGGACCGTGAGGGGCAGAGAGACACCGGTGACAGGTAGAAAGACTGAAGACAGAGAGACACAGAGAGACAGAGAGAGAGAGAGAGAGAGCTGGAGACGAGGAGTACATGAGAGTGATCTGGAGGAGGGGATAAGAGGTGGAGGCTGGGGGGTAAAGTTCAGCTCCTTGGAGGACTTTGAGCCCAATGCCCTCCTCTGTAACTAGTACAGAGGGGACCAGGACACCTGCCTGTCCCTCGTACCAAAATAGACTTCACAGACAAATCTGTGTTTTAACTGATTCATCTTATCACGATTTATATTAAAAAAATGTAGGCCTACATCTTTGCAAACGTAAAAAGCTGAATATTGGTTTATACTTTGGTAGAACTATTATCCAAAAGCATATACGTATATCTGGTGCTTATTTATTCAAAATACATGAGTCATAATTCATATCAGTCCAACTGAGGTGTTCTATGGTAATACAACACCTGAGACTTGTACTCAGCCTATAGGCTAATAATAAACTCGTCAACAATCTCAATGACTCAAACATACGACTCAATATATTTTGCTCATGACGACTACCACATTAAAACACCTAAAACATGATAAGTATAATATTGATGCAGTCCTAGATTACAGACCAGTGCTACAGTATGTTACCACATTGCAAGAGAGACAAAACAAATAATAAGAATAAAGCAAATTTCCCTCGGGGAGGAAGCGTAAAAAAACCCAATTGTACTCTAGCAAACAACAACAACAATAAAGAAAAAAATCAAACTCCAACTCCAACCCCCCTCCTGGCTATAACCTCCTAGCAGGGGCTAACTGGTGGCTGAAGTGTGTGCTGCTGTGTGTGCTGGGTGGACTGGGGCAGTGAGGTTTTGTGCAGACTATAGAGCTCTTTAGTGGGCAGGATCCCTCCACGCCTGGACCCCGCAGCACAAAAGCAAACCCAGCAGGAGGCTAACACAGGAACACACGCACGCAGGGACGCTGGGGAATGGCGAGGGGGAAGGCACGGGCAGGCCTCACAGACAAACAGTAACACACACACACACACACACACACACACACACACACACACACACACACACACACACACACACACACCACACCACACACACACACACACACACACACAATCAGCAATCCCTCCCAAATGGACCTTTCCCTACTCAAGCGGAAAGTCCCGCCCCCCCCTAGTTACTGTTGCTATGCCCCACAAGCTTTCCCACAGCTCTGCAGCATGTTAGTAATGTCCACTGAACAACGCCCCCCTGCTGATGATTCTCTCTCAAGGATTCCTGACAATATCGCTGTATGTTATTTGCCAAATGCCGCTACTTTATCTAAGAGAGTTCTACAGAAAGGCCTGAAACTATTTGACACAAGGATATATCCATGACATTCGGATTTCGGACGGAGCAGACGACAACATAAAACTAAGTGTTGGCGATCTATGCGGAAGACACAAACGCCTCACAAACTCCACATTGAAATTCGTCGGGAGTACGTTAGTGATGTTTACAATGAAAATAAGCCTAAGATCTGTTAACTACTAGCTACAATGGGCTAATCACCTAGCTATGCTAATCACACGATGGCGCGGTAACAATCTGGTCCTAGCGGAAAAAAAAAATGTCACTGCTCAATGTACCTGTACACTGAAATAGGTGACAAATAAACCTTTGAATTTTAACTAATTAGCGAGCTTTGTAGCTTTTTGTGTCGGCGCTGCTGTAAATTGATGTGTGGAGTCACTATCAACCATTCAGTGTTTTAAGTACATCATAAAAACCACTGCGTTCAGTAATTTCCTTATCAGATACAGCACCTGTAAATAACTCGGACACAAAAGTGACAGAACCACTTGGATCACATCCAATCAATGCTTTGAGGGTTTGTGCTTGACTTATAGTCACTATAAAGCTGACTCTGTAAAGCCAGTGCAGATGGCACCTGGGTCTTTACATTCAGAACCATCAATAATGACTAAAGTAAAAGGAAATTATTTTCTAAAGTTTTCCGGCATGTTTTTAATAATAATGTCTCTATGAGGCCATATGTAGTTGTTCCAAATGTTAAAAATACATAAGCTGCTATCCATGTATTAAAAACAAGTCCTGCAGACTGCATGGATACTCCAAATCTGGATGAAACGCGCTCCCTGTAATCTCTTCTGGATATCTGTGGTCATTATTGCACGTTCCCCAAGCGCCATCTAAGAACCATGTTGTTCTAACTAAATGTAGCTGTCAGTCTAATCTATGAACACAACAACGCCGGGACAAGCTTTGTTTGTGGGACATCATGGCGGCTCTGTTGCAAGGGGCGTGGTCTTAAGAAATCAGGCAATCTTATTGGTTATTATTCTCTGCGTGACTGACAGTGTGGAAAGGTCCATTGTCACCAGTTATGTTTTCCCCCTCTTAAAAAAGCACGTGTACAGGCATGTCGAGTGCATAGAAGACACCCAAGCACACACACACACACACACAACACACACAGAGCAACACACACACACACACACACACCACACACACACACACACACACACACCACACAGACACACACACAGCGGTGCATGTATCTTCACGGGTGCATACTCTATCACCCAGCCTATTTTTACGGACGGGCCGCTGAACATCAAAGCGCTGTTCTGTCTTTGGGGAATTTGTTCGTTCTCATGTGTTACGGGGGGAAGTAGAGATGAAAACGGATCTTGTTCTACCTGCACCTCCCCATCTGTGTATGTGTGTGTGTGTGTGTGTGCAATCTGAGTACCCTAGCGTGTGTGTGATGTATGTGTGTGTGTGTTGAGTGATAGGTAGAGCTGTTGACAAGTTATCCTTAAACATGTATTAAAAACAAGTCCTGACTGCATGGATGCGGGACAAGCTTTGTTTGTGGGACATCATGGCGGCTCTGTTGCAAGGGGCGTGGTCTTAAGAAATCAGGCAATCTTATTGGTTATTATTCTCTGCGTGACTGACAGTGTGGAAAGGTCCATTGTCCACCAGTTATGTTTTCCCCCTCTTAAAAAGAGTGTACAGGCATGTCGATGCATAGAAGACACCCAAGCACACACACACACACACACACACACACACAGACACACACACACACACACACCACACACACACACACACACACACGACACAGACACACAGCGGTGCATGTATCTTCACGGGTGCATACTCTATCACCCAGCCTATTTTTACGGACGGGCCGCTGAACATCAAAGCGCTGTTCTGTCTTTGGGGAATTTGTTCATTCTCATGTGTTACGGGGGGAAGTAGAGATGAAACGGATCTTGTTCTACTGCACTCCCATCTGTGTATGTGTGTGTGTGTGTGTGTGTGTGTGCAATCTGAGTACCCTAGCGTGTGTGTGAGGCTGTATTCTCAAGTGGAGTGGAAGACCAAAAGCTTTAAATGTCCCCTATTATACCACCAGGTAGGGCTGGGCGAATCTGGCAAAAAATATAATCACGATTTTATTTCCCATGTTGATCGATTCTTTTTCTATTGTTTTATAACAATATATAATTTGATAATGCTGCCAGTTTGAAGAGTATCCTGATTATGACAAATGAAGACGACACCAGAGGGTTCATGAGTTAAACTTTATAACAGTTTATTAACAAAAATAATGTCAATATTAAACACTGCAAACATGCTAATTATTTAAATGTAAATAAAACTGAAAGCTGGGCAGCAAACATCTCACATGTTTTTTTGAGGGAGACAAAAATAGTACAACAAGTGGCTCAAATGCCCTGTGCAACTTTAAGATAAAATAAAGTACAAAATATGAAGTGGTTAAATCAGAGGTGGACAAACTACAGCCCACCACCACATAGGGCCCGTTGCGTTGTTTAATCCGGCCCGTCGGGCATTTACATTAACAACAGTCCTATAATAGGACTCAACTTAAGAATTCATAGTGTGGTGTCACATTGGCTTAGAGTTCTCGGTTGTCAGTTCTGCGGTCGTGTGCTCAAGTCCTGCTTGGAGCGCGACTGGTGGGATTTGAACCCAGGACTGCAGAGCTGAAGATAAGAACTCTCTCCGCTGTGCCACCGAGACAGCACACTATGAAGTGGGTACTTTTAAGTCAACGCCCTAACACTAACTCTAACCCATAATCGTATTGTCATGTCCTGATGGTGCAGTGGCAGAGAGTGCATTGTTGTCAACTCCCAGGTCATGTGTTCAAGTCACGATGGAAATCTCTTGTCCTTTTCCAACTTAACAATGCAGCATAAGTGTAATGTCAAATGCCACCTCCGACCGCTTCATAGTGTGGTGGCACAGCAGAGAGAGTTCTTACCTTCAGCTCTGCAGTCCTGGGTTCAAATCCTGTGGAAGCTTTATCTTATGTCTAGTCCGTGAACCGGTAAAGTTAAATACGCACCGGAGACCATGCCCAAAGTAGGCGTCTTGGAGTGCTGCGGTCTGTGCTGGAGGTTAGCACTCTGGAGACTCAGGTTCGCGTCAGCGCAAATACGGCCACCAAGAAGTGAACGCCAGCAGAACACCCCCCTTCCCCCCTCAGAGTTGCTGGTGCGGGGAGTGTTAGACCTAAAGGGCTCTTGCTGACAACCGAGAGCTTGTGAAGTTTGGTTATTTTATGAATTTATTATGGGTCTACTGACAATGTGACCAAATCTGCTGGGTCAAAAATATACATACAGCAACATGAATGATCAATTTAGGTGATGTAGAAAGTTGTGTCAATCAAATTATCTTTGTGGCCTCTTAACTTCTTGTGATTATGATTGACTACAGCTGGTGACTTCTCTGAGTCCATTTAAATAAGACTCATTTAATACAATCATTAGACTCAGACACAAACACTAAATGGGAAAGTCAAAGGGAGCTCAGCACGGATCTGAAAAAGCGGATTATTGACTTGAAGTCAGTAAAGTCACTTGGAGCAATTTCAAAGCAGATACAGGTCCCGAGATCAACTGTGCAAACAATTCATCAGCATAAAGTGCATGGAACAGTTGTGTCACTGACACGGTCAGGAAGAAAACGCAAACTATCACCTGCTGCTGAGAGAACATTTGGTCAGGATGGTCCAAGAGTCAACCGAGAACCACCCAAAAAGCAGGTCTGCAATGAATTAGAAGCTGCTGGAACACAGGTGTCAGTGTCCACAGTCCAAGCGTGTTTTACATCGCCATGGGCTGAGAGGATACCGTGCAAGAAGGAAGCCCTTGCTCCAGAAGCGGCACCTTAAGGCTCGACTGAAAGTTTGCTGCTGATCACATGGACAAAGAAAAGGCCTTCTGGAGGAAAGTTCTGTGGTCAGATGAAACTAAAATGGAGCTCTTTGGCCACAATGACCAGAAATATGTTTGGAGGAGAGAAGGTGAGGCCTTTAACCCCAAGAACACCATGCCTACCGTCAAGCATGGTGGTGGTAGTATTATGCTCTGGGCCTGTTTTGCTGCCAATGGAACTGGTGCTTTACAGAAAGTAAATGGAATAATGAAGAAGGAGGATTACCTCCAAATTCTTCAGGAGAACCTAAAATCCAATCAGCCAGAAGGTTGGGTCCTTGGGCACAGTTGGGTGTTCCAAACAGGACAATGACCCAAACACACATCAAAAAGTGGTAAAGGAATGGCTAAATCAGGCTAGAATTAAGGTTTTAGAATGGCCTTCCCAAAGTCCTGACTTAAAACCCCATCGAGAACATGTGGACAGTGCTGAAGAAACAAGTCCATGTCAGAAAGCCAACAAATTTAGCTGAACATGCACCGATTCTGTCAAGAGGAAGTGGTCAAAGATTCAACCAGAAGCTTGTGGATGGCTACCAAAAGCGCCTAATTGAGGTGAAAATGGCCAAGAGACATGTAACCAAATATTAGCATTGCTGGATGTATATTTTTGAACCAGCAGATTTGGTCACATTTTCAGTAGACCCATAATAAATTCATAAAAGAACCAAACTTCATGAATGTTTTTTTGTGACAAAGAAGTATGTGCTCCAATCACTATCACAGAAAAATAAGAGGAAACTCTGGACTTCCATGACATACATGTTCTTTACAAGTGTTTGTAAACTTGTGACCACAACTGTATATATATATAAACTTTCAAGGTACATTGTCGTAATTACTTCAAGGAAAATTGTAAACTCTGATATGAGCTCCATCTATCTTTGTTATCTCATATTGCTTCGAAAGTGAACTGCAATATAATTCTAGTGTGTTTGCAATTCCTCATGCGAGTGCTTTGACAAACACTCGAGAAACAAGATTATAGATTATATTTTGTGTTACTTGCAGGATAAATACATCCATGTGTTATTTACTGCGTTAATAAGGCCATTTTTTCAATAGGTTTTCTGCCAGAAAGGCATCATATCTTTCACAATGAAGTACGATACTGCATTATTTATATCCTCGCTTCTTTTTGACCGTCTTTCATACGGGAAATGGCAGCAAATGACGACACAATGGATGCTTGTTTGGGCCCGCTGCTACTTGTGGAAGGGCTTTCTTGGCTCCGCAGCCCCCATGTGTAGTCGCTGGGCGCTACCGTCTCAGGTGCTTCAATAGGTTGCTCGTGTTTCCCGTCTTGTAGACGCAGACGGTCGTTTTCTGCGCCTTGTCGCTTTTTAAAGTAACCAATCCAGTTCCATACTTCGTGAAGCGCTTTTTGTCGACAATTTGGTCACTTTGTAACTCGCGTTCCTCGCCGGTGTCACTCATGCTGTTGTCCTTTCTTTGCGTCGCTGTTGGTAAACAACGCCTCGTGCCGTGGTATAAATGGGCGTGTCCAGCCAAAACACTGCAGACCGATTGGCTGTTGTCACGTTTATTTCCATCATGAGGCATGACGCTGCTGTCAGATCTATCCAGATCACGAAGGCTGATAGATTGAGATCGACAAAAAATGTATCGTGATCTCGATTCGAGATCGATTAACCGCCCAGCCCTACCACGTGAGTGTGAGTGTGAATAGCCATTGCAAGCCATTTCACAATTGCCATGTGACGACCGTCTAGTGACATCACAAGTGGGAATGTCCACCTAGATGTATGCTGACTATGCTGGTTGGACTGGTAGACTGATCTAGTCATCATACATCTAGGTGGAAATTCCCACTTGTGATGTCACTAGACGGTAGTCACATGGCAATTGTGAAACGGCTTGCAAAGGCTAATCACACTCACACCTGGTGGCAGAACATGTCCCCTTTAATGTCAAGGGTGGCAATCAAAGCAGTTTTACTGCCCAGCCCTGTCTGTCCCGCTCTCTGTCTCCATATACTGTATCTCCGTATATCTGTCTGTCTGTCAATTGAACCGTCTTCCCCCTTCCTCTGTCTGTCTGTCATGCCATGTTTTGAAATGTCTGCCAAGCTAGCGGGACACCACTCTGAATCAGGCAATTTCTCACATGAAAGCAGGACTAAAAAAGTTTCACACACTTTCACTCTGCCTTAAAGGATAAGTTCAACATTGTTCAACCTGTACCCTATTTTTCCATCATTTTGGGACTAAGTGACTAAGGGGGACAACAATACTGGTCCAGTATCGAGCGAGAGTGCTTCAGCCGTCAGCCGCGAAACGTCTGCAATGTAACCCTGTGGGGCAATAGGCGCCGTCAATGCACATCCTCTAAAAGTGCTTGTTTTTTGCCACTGACAGGCTCATATTGTTAAAAGTGTCAACAACATTATAGAAAGGATCCCTTACGGAAAAATACAACTTTTTCCTTGTGGAAGGAAGTCTAATGGTGAGAGAATGGTGGAAACTGAGTGAGAATTGAAGAGAGGAGTGCTGGCAAGTGTTTGTTGTGTTGGACAACAGACAGCCTCTGTTCTCTAAAATTATTTTCTAAGTCATGGCTGAATATTTAGCAGATTTGGACTATGTTGATGAGGCTCTTGTGAGATTTCAGAGTAAGACATCTCCTTCAGCCAGACTTGACACAATAACAAATAGACAAGATCAAGCGAAAGGTAGAAACAATTTTCATTTCTCTGTAGGAATCCTTTTCCATAATGTTGTCAGACACTCTACTCCCGGCTCAGGAGGTAGAGTGGTTTTCAAGGAACAACTCTGGTTGCACTGCAGGTGCTGGTTCAATCCCTGGCTCTTCCAAACTCTGTGTCACTGTGTCCCTGAGCAAGAACCTAACTCCAACCGCTCCCGATGAGCTGGCTGCTGCCTTGCGTGGTTGACACCGCCGCTGGTGTATGAATGTATGTATGAATTGGTAAATGTGAGGCCTTACTGTGAAGCGCTTTGGATAAAAGCGATATATATGAATGCTACCCATTTGCCATTCATAATAATAATCTGAGCTTGTCAGTGGCATAAACAAGCACTTTTAGAGGCTGTACATTTACTGGGTACTATTGCCCCAAAAGGTCACATTGCAGATGTTTCACGGCAGATGGCTGAATCGCTCTCGCTCAATACTGGACCAATTTCAGGAACTGTGGTCCACATTAGTTACTTAGACCCAAAATGATGGGAAAATATGGTCCAGGTTGTCCTTTAAGTTCACTTATTTAGCGTGTTCCCAAGAGGTAACATCCAGTAGATATTATCTAAAAGAAAATATCGAATAACACTTTAATAAAAACAAGAAGTTGTGCTACATTTTGTTGCATGTCATGCACACGTCTCGAGTCCACTCCATCCTATCAACTTTGTTTCAAAAGTACACATAAAAACAACAGAAGTAATATGTAAGTAATATACTGTGTATACACATGCAATCACTGCTCCTTTACCACAACAGCCCTCGGCAATATATTCTTTGTTAGTTCATTGGTTCTTTTCTTTTTTTTTCATTTCCGCAGTCTCCTGCACAGTGACTTCGCCAGTATTGATCGCGTAGGTTAAGGTACAGGACTGTAGTGTCTTTTGTTGGTACAGCACACTCATGCAATGTACACACGTGTGCGCCTATGACGTTTCATGTGTGTGTGTGTGTGTGTGTGTGTGTGTGTGTGTGCACATTGCTGAACGATACCAAAATATAAGCCCCACACGCACACACACACACACACACACACACACACACACACACTATCTGAAATGAATGTAATTTTAAAGAAAAGAATGATTAAAATGATTAAAAAGCATAACAATGTCGGGATTTGTTTCCGTGGCGACGCGCCAGATAGCTAGCATAAGGTGGCAGGCGGACACGATAGCGCTGCCCTTTGAACTTGAGCTTTCCAGCCGCTTTTCAGCCAATTATCTGGCTGCAGCCCGTGTCTCAGGGGGTGGGGCGGGGAGGAGGCAGCCATCGATGACAACACCGCGGGCATCATCTTCACCACCATCATCATCATCATCATCATCGCCACCTTCATCATCAGGCTGAGCCACAGACAGGCCTGTTTAAAACAAAAGCACCCCACTCAACACATGATGAAGACCCCCCTCCGGCAGCACCTGGACCCCCGCCGGCACGCACACCCAAACCCCACCCCCCCCCCTCCCCGCCAGATGGGGGGCTCCACCACAGGGGGGGGACTGGAAGGTGCACACACACACCAGGAGGAGAATTGTGTTCCGTACAAAACAGCCATGTGAGCCCCTGAGCCAGGCAGAGGCGGCAGAAGAAGCGGGACTTAATGAGGGATGCGATCATCAATTATTTAAAACACTTAATCATGGTGCCGCACGATCGCAGTTCCGTAAACACACGCGCGCGCACACACACACGCGCACACACACACACGCACACACACACACGCACACACGTGCACACACGGCCGCAAACGTAGCACTTGCTGTTCCCTCCAGTGGCTACTTCTAAAGATAGTCCTATGAGGAAGACAATGATACAAAAAAAGACTCTCACACACATGCACGCACGCAACACACACACACACACACACACACACACACACACACACACACACACACACACACACACGTGCATTGCATGAGGCGATCCTCCGAGAAGCTGGTATATGGACTCAATGAGGGTGAATCAGCCTGGATGAGAGCACAGCGGAGCGGAGGAATGGGAGCAGAACGGAACAGAACGGTAAAATGACACACGTGACCTAGAAACCAGTTTAAAATAAAAAGACCCATATATATATTTATAGAGAGAGAGAGAGAGAGAGGAGAGAGGGGGGGAGTGAGAGAAAGAGAGAGGGAGGAGAGAGAGAGAGGGAGAGAGGGGACTATATGGGCTCCATCACCCTGTAACAATCACACCAGCTATGCTATTCCCATCCAAGTGGCCGGCCCGGAGCAAGTGTCCCACCGTGAGCAGACTGACACCACGATGGCCGAGTGACATCGATGTGCCTTCATTGGATCCATCGAAGCCCCATCTACCTGTCTGTCTGTCTGTCTGTCTGTCTGTCTGCACACTGTGACAGCAGGACAACAGCAGGGGTTTTTCCGGTCTGTCTGCGTCTTCCTTGGAGACGGCCGACCACACACACACACACACACACACACACACACACACACCACACACACACACACACACACACACACACACACACACACACACACACACACACACACACACAAACCGTAGGAATCCACTTCTCACACACACACACACACACACACACACACACCACAGTCCAGCCTCCCCGCTACTTACAGCCATCAGTCAGTCACAGCTCTTGCCTCTTGCTTGCGTGTCTAATCGCCCACGCACGCCCCCCCCCAACCCCCCTCCCCCCCCCGCCCGCCGCCCGCCAGCGCTGTACCACAACCAGCCGGCGAGTGAAATCAATCTTTACAGAGCGCCTGGCTTTAATAAGGGCCCTGTTCTTTCTCATGGACCCTGACAACGAGAACGAGCGGCAGCCCACGCACACAACCTCCACCACCACCACCACCACCACAGGGAGGACAGGAGGAGGAGGAGGAGGAGGAAGAGGAGAGGGAAAGGGAGAGTGAGTGAGTGCACAACAGGGTGAGGAGGAGGAAGGGGGAGAGGAGAAGGATGAGAGAGGGAGATGGAGTGAGAGAGGGAGAGGGCAAGGATAGAATGAGAAGGAGGAAGAAAAAGTGAGTTGGAGGGAGGGGGTGGAGGAGGAGGAGGAGAGAGTGAGATGGAGTGAGAGAGGGAGTGGAGAAGGAAGAGAGTGGGAGGAGAAGGAGAGAGTGAGATAGAGTGAGAGAGAGGGAGGAGAAGGAAGAGAGTGAGAGAGGGAGAGGGGGAGGAGAAGGAGAGAGTGAGATGGAGTGAGAGAGGGAGTGGAGGAGGAGCAGAGAGATGGAGATGAGTGACAGAGAGGGAGGAGAAGGAAGAGAGTGAGAGAGAGAGAGAGAGAGAGAGAGAGAGAGAGAGAGAGAGAGAGAGAGAGAGAGAGACAGGAGAAGGAAGAGGTGACTTTTGGACTATAGGCTACTTGTAGAATGTTGATTCTTCCTCTGTTTGGTTCAGGATGTCAATCATCCACCTGTGCCCTGCCCTGTGTGTGGGTGTGTGTGTGTGGTGTGTGTGTATGTGTGTGTGTGTGTGTGTGTGTGTGTGTGTGTGTGTGTGTGTGTGTGTGTGTGTGTGTGTGTGTGCTTGTGTGTGTGTGCGGGCAGAGACCTATCCTACTCCTACTACCTGTTCTCGGCCACGTATTGGAATTGTCCTCGTTGATCCCTGCCACCCGGTTTCCCTGTCCGGTCATTAAACCCGGTCTCTTTACCTGTAGTATCCTGCCTCTAGTGTCCTGCTCCTGGCTTCCGTAGTTCTGATGGTAACAACCTGTCTTCCTGTCTGTCTGTCTGTATGTCTGTCTATCAATCTCTCCCCCTTCCATCTCCCCTGGTCCATCTCACTCCCTCCCTCAATAAAAAAAACATCTATACACACACACATACACACACACACACACACACACACACACACAGACAGCCAAGTCAAAGGTTGGCGTGAACACCCTTCCTAAGCCGTATGCACCGGTGAAAGTATTGTGATGTGTCGATGGAGTTGCTGCTGTGTGTGTGTGTGGGTGTGTGTGTGTGTGTGTGTGTGTGTGTGTGAACAGAAACACTCACACGTACAACTACACGTGTGAAATATTCATGCATCTGCCGCATGTGTAAATGTAAGCTCACGCACGTTTGCGGGCGCATGAGACCTGCGTGCAGATCTGTGCAGGTAAGTGTGTGTGTGTGTGTGTGTGTGTGTGTGTGTGTGTCGTCCCGTGTGTTGGAGTGTGTGGTCTGCACGCCAACGTGTGATGTGTGCAGTAGTGATATCGCATTACAGCCGTGTCCGCCTTACGAGGGCGGGCACCTCGTTCTCCACCATCCATCATACTAGCGCCGTAATGATCCCCATACATCCATCCCTACACCCCCCTCACACCCCCCCCACACCCCACCCAACCCCAGCTCCCAGCACCCAGCACCTGCCCCTCAGCAACACCATGAGCAGAGTGAAGCAGGTAGTGTGTGTGTGTGTAGGAGTGTGTGCGTGTGTGTATGTATGTGTGCGTGTGTGTATGTGTGCGTGTGTGTATGTGCGTGTGTGTGCGTGTGTGAGAAAGTGGAAAGGTTCAGCGAGGCGGCACAATGGACGAGCGAGACACAGTGAAAAGAAAGGAGACAGGAGCCAAGAGATTGAGGAAAAAAAGACGGGCGCGGAGAGGAGAGGAGGGCGTACGTGAGAGGTGAGGAGAGAGAGAGAGAGAGAGAGAGGTGAGGAAGAGAGAGGAGAGAGGAGTGAGAGAGAGAGAGAGAGAGAGAGAGAGAGAGGGGGTGGGAGAGAAAAAAAAAAGAAAGAGAGAGAGTGAGGTTTCCTGCTAGGATAGAAGAGGTGAGAGAGAGGCAGCGAATTACAGTGAGAAAGTTACAGCGAGAGAGA
>PIJE02001547.1:51585-69852 GCA_002895965.2 Coryphaenoides rupestris | reverse complement strand
AGTGTGAATGGAGGCCATCTGTTCAAGCTCAACCGCTCTGACAGCCGCAGTCTGACACCACACACACACACGCACACACACACACGCACACACACACATACACACACACACACACTCTAAGGCTGTCTGTTTCTTGCTTGCACAGATTTGCAGAAATATTCATCGGTAAACTATAGCATGGTAGCGGGAACATTGTGTGTGTCGCTGCACCACTGTGGATATTGGGAGGAATGGCAGATCTCTGGGCTTTAGTCTCAGTAATCTCCTGCAACCTGCAGTCTTCCAGTAAGCCGCTATAGGCTTCAAATACCATCGGCAATGAGCGAATGCAAAGTGAGTGGGTTGGTGAGTGTCTGTGTGTACCTCCCGTAAACACGGGCCAATATAACGCTTACAGTTTATTTAAAAAATATTTGAGACTAATGCTTCATGACGACACAACGTAAATCTGCCTTAGCACAAAGCTGCGCTAACTAACTAGCCGGGAGCTTACAGGAGAGCTGTTTAATACCAGAGGCTTTATTTATAGTCCTAATGTGTGTTTATGTGTCGGGGGGGGGGTCAAATCCCCTTACGCCACACAGCCACTAAATAACATTTGAATAGAAAGGGGAAAAAGCCTGCAAAACACTCGCACCGCGGATAGGGTCCATGTTCAATCACTAGGAATGTGCTGACTGGATTCACAAGTAGCATGCGCGGCGGCGGCGGCGACGGCGGTGGTGGCGGCGGCGGCGGCTGAACATATCGGAGAATTAGAATTTAAAAAGGAAACGGCTTGTCTGTCCCACTTCCCGCTTTTTGTAGAGTCTGATAAAAGCAAAGAGCGAGAGAGAGAGAGTGATAGAGAGAGAGAGAGAGACAGAGAGACAGAGAAAAAACGATTTTCATTTTCTTTCTTACAGCATGCACAGCATATATTCATTTCAGAACGCGCCCCCCCCCCCTTTCCGTCCTGCCACTTCCCCGACGTATAAAAATAATGGAAATACATAGCGAGAGGGCAGTACCTCTGTAGAGCTTGTTAATGACAAAACGCTACGCCGCATAAATCTCCTCACCATTAAATGGAGCGTGCTTGCTTACGCAGCCGAGGAGATTTCACTTTGCGACGCAAAAGGTGTTTTTCAGTCGGGAACACGTAGCATTCAAATCCGACCGGTGGATTGGAGCCTGTTTTTCTATTCACGTTATCAGTATTATCGCAGTATGAAAATCTAGGGTAACTACAACTTAAACTGGGGGGGGGGGGGGGCAGAAAATACAACTGAGGTGACAAAGCCCCCTCCGGCACCCTCGTAGCACCGGCCCTGGCTTCTCTCCCATACATGTAACGTTAGCGTGTTGTCTCTAAAGCTGCAGTAGAGGCTAATTCATTAATTTGAGATCACTGAACAGCCACTGATATCTTGAATTTGCAGTCGTTCGATTAAGTTAAGAAACTCCGTTGCACGCATGTTGTCGTCGGACGGTACACGCCATGGCACACGGCTGTAGTGTTCCAGCGATTCACTTTCGCTGAGCATACTAGTAGATCACCGTAACACACATGCATACAGAACTTCTTCCCCACATATCTTTCCCCACGTCATGCATTGAGCTAAAAGTTAACCTAACTTGCTTTGGCTGTAAGGTTACCGGTGGTGGTCACGAAGATGACTTTTTTTCCTGCGTGTTCTGTAGGCAGGGTAACCATCTTCAATCAACTTTCTGTCAGCACTCTTACAATACCCAAAATCCATCCACACTTCAGATTTAGACCTCTTATGGATGAAAAATATCCCGAACGCCGTCACCGCCTTCCGCCATGTTGTCTGATAATGCGTGCAGCGCCTGCGCACCTGTGTCTGGGAGACTGTCACTTACTTTGGGTGATGCTGGGCAGTACTTAGTGTCAGTTTCAGTATGGAATCAACCACGGCTAAACCATGGCGTTTTTTTTACCGGTGACTGTTACATCCAGGAAGAGAACTGTCATAAAATGCAAAACTTCAACAACATGATGATGAGCCCATGGGCGGACCAAAGCACTGGTAGCAAGAGAGAGAGAGAGAGAGAGAGAGAGAGAGAGAGACAGAGACAGAGAGACAGTGTTTGTGATTATCGGTGGCGTCCACTTAGCCTGCGGGATAAATGACCATAGTAGGCGGGCCACTCAGGCCTCTGCTGTGCCACTGACACTGAGGTCCCTCGGGTTAACGACCCTACTCCAACATCCCTTACACACGCACACACACGCGCACACACACACACACACCACACACACACACACACAATCGTTTTCTAAAATGTATTCGTTAACATCTGCCACCGTGCCACCACAACTATAATAGCTTTATAAAGTCCAGGTTAATACACATTTGAAACATGAGCGCGTGCTTGGATTAAGGATAATGCGTTTTATGGAAATCCTGCTCAGTGCAGCCGGTGCCCCTTTCACAAGCACTCCTTGGAATGGGAACTCTACTGTCAAGTAGGGCTGGGCTACGATACGGCCCAAATATTCTATCCCGATGCAAGCCATTTAATATCGCCATAACCATTTATAGCACAACATTAGCATGCATTCTGGTAATTCAAATGCTTCATGTTTATGTAAAATAACCACATTGTAAAACCTATTTTTGTACACTCCTCTGTACCTAATGAGATTCCTTCATAAATAATCATCAGTAGTGTGGGTATGGGATAAAGGCAACAAATAGAATAATAGAAATAAGAGAGTATCTGGTAAGCTAAGAAAATGACCAAGAAAAGACAACACTTGTGCCATATCACAACATTACGACATCCAAAGGTCATCCAACCTAGAAGGAGTCTCATATCACAATATCTATATTGGCGAATAGCCCTTCTGTCAAGTCCCTTTTTTAAGTGTTTTGGCTTGCCTGTGTGTCCAGTAGAGTGCATGCGTGTGCTTGTGTGTGTGTGTGTGTGTGTGTGTGTGTGTGTGTGTGTGTGTGGTGTGTGTGTTGTGTGTCTGCTTGTGTGTGCTTGTGTGTGAGAAAGAGATAGACAATGTATGTCAGCCGTTTTTGGCTGTCCAGACTCCTCTTGGCCCAGCCAACCGTTTTTCTGAACCCAGCCAGTAAGAAGTGGCGGTTGGGTTCGTCCCCGTTCCCAGTCACACAAAGTTCTTTCTTCTACAGTCTAGTCTCAATCCCCTGCCATGCCAGCCCGCCAATCTACCCACCCCACCCCAACACACCGCTTCTGCCCGAGCAGATGTCCCCCAGGACCATCCTAAACGCAGCCTGTTGCCCACGTGGCAGCCCCCCCTTCAGTCCAACTCCCTTCCAAAATGGCGGAAAGGGGAACCTGCTGCACGCATTGTACTGCAGCAGGAGACGCCGGCGTTCAGGCTGGTGGTCCCCGACGAGGGGCCGGCCTCCATCAGGCCATCGGTAACCTCCCGGACAGCGGTTAATGGGGAATATCTAACCGTGGTTAATCTTTGGAAACACACAGGGTCACAAAAAAAGGCAAGCTAATTCATTAGCGGGGAGCCATCATGAAGATGAACACCGGCTGAGAAGTGCAAGGAGAGAGAGGAGAGGAGCGGTACACTGAGAGGGAGAGAGATGTAGAGAGAAAGAGAGAGAGAGAGAGAGAGAGAGAGAGAGAGAGAGAGAGAGAGAGAGAGAGAGAGAGAGAGAGGAGCGGTACACTGAGAGGGAGAGAGATGTAGAGAGAAAGAGAAGAGAGAGAGAGAGAGAGAGAGAGAGAGAGAGAGAGAGAGAGAAAGAAAGAGATAGAGAGAGGGAAAGGAGAAAAGAGTGGTCGATAGAGAGAAAGCGAGAAAGAGAGAGACAGGGAGTGGTAGACATGCGGGGAGAAAAAAGATTGAGAGGGAGAGAGGGAGCGAGAGAGAGCAAGAGAGAGAGAGAAAGAGCGAGTGAGCGAGGAAGAGGGGGAGGGGGGGGGGGGTTGAGATTAGACCCTCTCGGGGGGGAGCGTCTAATCCCCTTCCTAACTTTCTCTCCTACCTTCCTGCCTTTTTTGTGCTCAAGTGAAAGGAGTCCTGCGTTGCACAGGGATTCATAACTAACCCCCCCCCCCCCCCCCGCAGCCACCATGGAGTTGGAGGCAGGGAGGAATAAACTGGAGCGGCAGCAGCACGCACAACGCATTCATTACCCATTGTGTTGGGCGGGAAAAAGAGCGCGACACCGAAGCCCCGCCCGCCTCCTCGGCTCTCTCAGCGCCCGACAGTACGTGACGTGTCCACGTGACACGCCGCGGACGATGCGGAAAGAGAGACAAATTAAAATGTAATTTATGTTCTCTTTGTTTTATGCCCCTCTCTCTCTCTCTCTCTCTCTCTCTCTCTCTCCTCTCTCTCTCTCTCGCCACAGCCGCAAATGTCACAAGCTGCGTATAATATACCGCTGAGGCACTAGTGCGCAGGGCCCCGCAATTCACAGTCTCTGTTCATGTGTGTGTGTGTGTGTGTGTGTGTGTGTGTGTGTGTGTGTGTGTGTGTGTGTGTGTGCGTATCTAAAAAACTGTCTGAGAAGTCTGAGAGTACTCGAGTGCTCGTTTTGTTTTTTAAATGTCTGCAATGGTTTCGACTCATTTGCATCACCGACGAAAGTCAGTTTTAATCAGGTATTTTATTCCAGTCCATGCGCAGTACACCCACGCTCGGCTGCTCACGCAGTTTGTGACCTGCTTTTTTTCTGCTGTAGAGCTAGCAGGAGACGCTTCTTAACAGCGAAACCTGTGACGCAGCAAACAGTTCAATTAAACTTTTACCAAATCCGGTCGGAAGTACGGCAAACACATCTTTTTCTATCGACGAGAGCTTTAAGTGCAGTTATTTGTTTTTCTTTAAGAGAAAACCGCCAATTTAGTTTAGTGCTGTTGCGGTAGCTGATTCAACTGACCGTTCAACATCAGCGGCAGCCATTTTGGTTGTCTGGTTGCACCTAACCCTAACCCAAACCCAAACCTAAACCCAAACCCTAACCCTAAACCTAGCCATCGCATCAAACCCGCCCCACGTTAGATAAATGGTTGTGATTGGTCTGACCCTGGCCAGGTCAGCTGGAAATCTGTCTGAACGGGAGGGCGGCCAGAGGCTTCTGCCAGAGCAAATAAAACATGACCTTGCAGATTCGTGTGGTTCCCAGGCAAGAAATATTGATCAAACGATAGCTCCATGGAGAGGAGTGCTGCTGCCCGGCGGTCGGTTTGGCTTGGAAGCTGAGCCACCTCCTGGAAAAATCACAGTCACTCTTATTAAAGTAAGACCGGAATTTAGAGAAAACACGTGTCAAATCAGATGTTTCGTTTTTTGAAGGTTCTCCTCAGCTCTGAACTCAAAGTTGTCTTCCATTGGCACAACAAACCGACACCGGTGGATGCTAAGCTTCTCGTACACTTATATGTTGGTAGGTTTTTTAAGCTACACAATATTTGGATTGCAGATCATTTGCAACAGCGCCACCCAAGAAAGAAGGAAGGAAGAGGAAGAGGAAACACCCCAACGATATACTATTTGAGTGACAATTGCAAGTGATAAATCATTTTAAAGACTTTTCCAGAGAACCCCTGTATTTCACACCCTGCTGAGACTCATACCGGTGATCGCATCTTTAGTTCACTATGTCACATCGCTAGCTTAAACTCAGAATGTGAATATCTGTGAAACATCTTTCCCACTTAAAAATGAGTTTCAAGCCATTGAGATTTGTTGAATACGCCACCACAGCATTCAGTTTTGCTCTCCACATTCCTGGTGGGTGGTCATCATTGTAAAAACTCAAATGTGTGGGGAACTCCGCCTACCAGGGTCATCCACGAAAGACTGGCAAACTAACCTGCTTTGTATAGCCTCTCACCAACAATGCATGACAGCGTAACGGTCAAGGCTTTTGACTATTTAACGATACACCCTGCTCCGAAACTTCGCCAAAACGCTCATGTGATTGTGATGAAACAGATTTTCGATTACCACATTTTTGTAATCGTTTATGATTTGCTTGACGGGTACCCTACTCGTTAACTCCAGTAGGCCTACACCCCTAGCGTGCACACATGTGATTGGTGATATTGAGTTCCGAGGAAATTACAATGTGACAGCCACTGCATTAATTGAAGTGTTAATATGCTGTGACTCAAGGGTGACGGCGGTATGTGTGTGTGTGTGTGTGTGTGCGTGTGCCTGCGTGCGTACGTATGTGTGTGTGCGTGCATGTGTGTGGGTGTGTGTGTGTGTGCGTGCGTGCGGGCACACATGCGGTACGTGTGTGCTTTTTGTCTTGTACCTGCAAATGTCCCTTTCTGAAGTGCTTTTGTTTCTTGTGAAACATCATTAGGAGCGTGAGCACCTTAGGGACCGAACGTGAGGGGGAAAAAACCCTCTTCAGAGAGAGTCAATCACACACACACACACACACACACACAGAGAGAGGGGGAGTGAGGGGAGAGAGAGAGAGATGGAAGTGGAATTTAGACACAGCGAAGGGAATTGGAAGGGAATGGAAGGTATGACGATTTAGGAGGGCGACCACGGGGGTGGAGGGGGAGCGTTCAGCCTAATCAACATCTCATCTGGAAACATGAGGACCCCTGAAGCTACGCTACTGGAACAGAGAAAGAGGGAGGGAGAGGGAGAGAGAGAGAGAGGGAGATGGAGAGAGATAGGGAGGGAGATGCAGAGAGAGAGATGGGAGATGGAGAGAGAGAGGGAGAGAGAGAGAGAGAGTTGGACCAACGACAGGCTTAAAGAAAAAAGACTGCGAGCAAACGGAGAGAGAAACAAAGCGAGACATTACAGTGCAAAATATTACCAAAAGATCGCTTTTAATATTCAAAAGTATGAATTCATAATCAATTTGATTTACAAGTGATTCTAAATGTGGGTGCCCGAAATAAGATGTTTTTTTAAATACCAGAGATAAGAATACATTGGAATTTATTGGAATTCAACAACCAAAACAACATTCACATTCAAGTTAATGTTAATTTCATCTAAAAGTGCAACTAAAATACAGTTTGTACTTTCGTTGTTTCCTTCGGCTCATATTGAATATCGTCGTTGGACACGAAATATTGAATTAATATGACATTTACCAGCCCTACCCCAGCATGTCGGCGTGTAGGGGCCTAATTGAAAAGTGATTAAAAACACTGTGTTGTAATTCAGGCTTCTGAAGTTATTACAGGCCCACAATCTCAGGGACAAGACACACACGCTGCTGGTGTGCGTAGGAGGAAAACACAACAAAACAATGCTTTTGTTGACTTCCACCAACGTTTTAATTTCCATATTGCCGGTGTATGTATCATAGTCATTATGCGTGGTGGACTGAGGCGTTTGCAGTTACTTTTCTCTGATCACTTCCTGGGATGCTGGGTTGTTTTCATGCTATTCAATCATAAAGGGATGTGTGTTTTCTGTGGAAAGGACTGGAGGAGACCTTCGAGGGATTCAAGGGATTCCTTAGATGCAGGCTGGATGGCTCCAGGAGGAGTGGAGTTAGGTGGACATGGAAACATCAGGATGGCTGGATGAACATGAAAAAAGCAGTTCTGCTTCCTGGCCAATGACAAAATGCAGCCGATATTTACAGTGAAATGGAAGTGGCCGCTGACACACACACACACACACACACACACACACACACACACACACACACAGACACACAAGCACGCGCTGTGGGGCGTATGTGTCTGTTTTGGCATCATACGCTAATCCCAGCAGCGCAGATTGTGTGAGTGTTCTAAGGAGATTACAGATTACGGACTGCGGTTGCAGATTAGCTGGCAGCTCGTTCTGCACCTCTGGCCCTGGGAACACAGCTCTCTCTCGTAGCCACTGACAGACAGGCAGACAGAGACAGACAGACAGACAGACAGACAGACAGACAGACACCACTTCATGTCCAGCCCTCTATGCAGTAAACCCCCGGTAAAGTGAAGCTATCTAAAACACAGGGGGTGAGAGACTTAGAGAGGATTTTGGTACGACAAAGATATTCCTGGACTGATCTATAAGGACCTATAAGAGACGGATGTGAACGTGAATGTAATGAAATGTATATTCAATGTGGAAATCACCCAGAGGACCGTTCATAGCAGAACTTCACAACAGGAGTGGGATGATGGAGCTCTGGTGTCAGCGTCGGAGGAATTGGAATGGAAAACAAGGCCAAACCTGCGGAGGACGTCTGCAATTGGTTTTCCGAGAGACCCGAATGAGATTTGTGGACGCGTTTGTTGGACGCCAGAAAGATGACGTTTTATCATAAACCAAACGGTTCCGACTCAATTTCAGCTGCCGACGAAATAAGGGCAGCGCAGTGGAGTAGACGTGCAGACCGAGAGCGGCGGAACGCATATAGCTAGCGGCGTGCCGGATGGTTAGCTTACCGAGCTTTCTTTGTTGTGTAAGACCAGCAGGGTTTAGTTCAAGATGAAAACACAGCCCACTTTGAGGCGGCTTTTGTTCTGCGTGTGCATGTTGATTCATCTCTGAGCAGCCAATCCTTCCTTGGAGAATAACTCTTCATCTTATTATCACACAGACATTTTTTCACAAGCAAGGCAATGTAAGGACATGTGTAAAGGGTTTGGGCAAGGATACGCTTCCGAGAAGTATGTCGAGAGGCACGTGAAGAGAAAGGGGAGGGTTACGGGTCACAGAATTGAAATATTCCTGAGTGGGCTTAAATACAAAGCTCAGAGACCCAACCGAACCAAATCCACCTGTCAATGACACAACTCGCCCTTGTTCCAACCACAGCCAACGCTTTGTTTCCAAAAATCTGTTCATTATTATAGGTGCCAAGAAAAAGCCCATACGGCTAGCACAGTGAAAACGTGGGCAGAATTAAAATACAGGGTGCACCGTTAAAAAGTCAGAGCGGACCTGAATAATGAAAAGTAAGATGTGGGGGAGGGAGAGGACCATTTAGAAAGAAAACAGCAAATAGAGTGAGAGAGAGAGAGAGAGAGAGAGAGAGAAGACATAACACACACACACACAGAAATCCTTGAGATTGTCCAAACAATACTCCTCTGGGTTTCTATGACGACCAGGAGTTGCCCTGCTGGGCCATAGAGGCTGAAGTAAGAGGCCTCCCTGAATGGACATGCACAAATGCACACGCACACACACACCCAACACACACACTTACACTTACACACACTTACACACACACACACACAAACAGACACCCCCCAACACGCACACTTACACACATCTACACAGACACTTGCCATAAATCTACATACATACACACACCACACGCACACGCACACACACACACACACACAAGATAGAAAGACACACCCCTCAAGACACACATCACATGCACATTTAAACACATGTACACACACACTTGCATACATCTACACCACACACACACACACACACACACACACACACAGGTGGTTTCAACTGGATATCTGAGAATGACTGACTACATCGGACAGTGCTTGATGTTAAGTTCACTACAGCATATATATATATACAGGAATATCCTTAACATAATAGCACCCCCGCACCCCGTTCCTGTGACACACACACACGCACACAACACACACACAAACACACAACACACACGACTCCCACCGAAACCACACACATACTGTAACATACTCGTCCGAATGAAAGAACCCAACCGACGTTAGGGGAATTCAGGCATCCGTATTGCATTGAACCGCGAGTGCCGCGTCCGCGTCCGTCGCTTGCCCTGCTCTGCGTGCGTGTGTGCTTGCCCTGTGCGTGCGTGGCAGAAGGCGCGGGGCCGTGAGAGAGGACGCGGCTGCGGAGAACACGGCGCGCCCGTGATGAATGCGCGCTTTTAGCTGCAGCGGAGCCTGCGTGGGGGCACCCCTTTACCGTGGATGGGGCACCCTTTACCATGCAAATTGGGGCACCCCTTTACCGTGGATCGGGGGCAACACACTGTTCCGTACGATGGCACCCCTTTAATCCGTGCATGGGCCACCCCTTTCCCGCAAACCGACCTGGTACCGCTCATTCTCTCCAACACTCACACCACATCTTATTCATCATCCATCATCATCCATCATTCATCCATGTTCAACTGAACACCGTTTTGCTGCATAGGAAAACCGGTTCCGGCCACAGTGCTCTTGACGCGACTTGACATCGCATCAAAATCATGACATCAAAAAAAACAAAAACCACAGATTTCATCCACATGAGAAGGACTCAGGGGTGGGCTCGAAGCACGCCTTCTATACTATAGTTTTTTTTTTTCATTACTTTTACTGCTCTGCGAGCGGGGAAAACCCACCCGACTGGAAAGTGTCACAGCAGCACACATGACCGGACCCCCCCCCCCCCCCCCACCGCCCGCCGCACCCCGGGGAGCGGGAACGGGGAACGGGGGAACGGGGAAACGACGCATGGCCAAGTCACGCTTCCACTTACTGTACAATAATTTTTTATGAACCATGAAGTACATTGAACCCGCAACACAGTCGTAGCTACTCGGGTCAAAAACGCTGAAACGCACGTCAACCCTGTGGGTACAATAAAAAACGCCTAAAAACGCGAAGACGGAAGACTAGAAGCGGCTACAAGCGCTGCAGCAGAACCACCCGCCCCCCGGGCCCCCCCGAGGGGCGCGCGCGCGACACACCCCGCCCCACCCCCGGCCCGGGGCGCCCCGGCCGCCCTGACCGACGGCCCCCCCGCAACACAGTCGTAGCTACTCGTGTCAAAAACGCTGAAACGCACGTCAACCTGTGGGTACAATTATTTTAGCCTAAAAACGCCGAAGACGGAAGACTCGGAGCAGCTGCAGGCAGAGCCACTTTTCCGCTCTCCCGCTCTCTCTCTCTCTCCTCCGTTTCCACTTCTCTCTCTTTCCCCACGGATCTCTCTTTTCTGACCAACCACACACACACACACACACACACCGTGTATACACTGTACACACACAATGACACACGCATCTATCACAACACCACACACTACACAACACAGCAACACACTGTTCGGGCGGGCAACTCCGTCCACGTTGTAAAAAAGCCCGAGCGATGCACCTGCAGCGGCAGCGTTGCGGTGACCGGAGACTTTGAATGAATCCACAGGCTCCGCGCCGAGGACAAGAGGACAAGATCGCCCGGGATAAACCAAACTCTTCCACGATCCCTTCCACGGGGGGGGGGGGGGGGTCATCAATACCGGGGGATCGATGCGGACTAATGTAAAACACAAACTCCAAAACGTCCATTCCGCTCCAAAACGCTCGCAACGAAGCACCCGATCACTTACCTTTTCACTTCAGCAAAAGCGAGCACAGTAAGTTCCCATTCTGCGATCTGCTTAGGATCCAGTCATTCCGGTGTGTGCGCGTGTGTGCGTGTGCGTATGCGTGTGTGTGTGTGTGCGTATGTGTGTGTGTGTGTGTGTCCGGTTAGCTTCGCACTCGGACGGTCCACCACCACCACCACGGTGTGTCGGTGCTCAGGGGAGTAGTAGGAACAATAATCCACTTTCCCATCCCGGGAGATTCCTTCCTTCCTTCCCAAGATGATGAGTTACATCTTCTCCCAAAAAGCCCACAACAAAACTATGTCAGGCTTTCACCGCGCCAGTTTGTCCTCCTCCTTGTTGAACCTCCTCCCTCCTCCTCCTCCTCCTCCTCCTCCTCCTCCTTCTCCTTCTCCTTCCTGCTCTTCATACACACACACACACAACACGCGCACACACACATTCATACACACCACACACACTCATACACACACACACACACACTCGCTGGTCCGCTCGCCGGTTGCTGCTGCCGCTGAAGTTGCCTAGTTACCTCTCTCTGTAGGGCGGTTCAGACCGCCGAACGCTCAGCCAATCACAGGCCCGGGTTCGTTTCTTAACCCGTCTGCTGCCGAAGTGTCCCGATTTCGCGGTTTCAAGGGAAAAGAAGATGAAATAGAATAAAACCCGCGACGACAACAAAAAAACGACTGACGCAAAAAAAAAAAGTGGAAAAGGGAAGAAAATACGAAAGTGAAAAAAGAGACTCACAATAAGCTCGGGGTGTAACGATACGATTCTGAGGGTTACGATCCAATTCAATGGATGCAAAGCACAAATATCGATTTTAATCGCGAATAAATCGGGTATACTTAAAAAATATATATTACGTGATGTATATATATTGTGGAGAGCGCCACGAATCGAACAGAATAGACAAACCACAACTTGGGCAACTGGAGTATCGTCACGTTATCCTGGGCTCCATACACCCTCCAGGTATCACCGTTTGTTTATTGGTCATTGTCTCTCACACAATCACAATGGGTTTCCCCCATAGCCATGTTTGTTGGCTCAGTCTGTCTGGGTCATCGTCTTGTACCTTTAAGTTGGTCAGTCTCCATAGTCTGAGTCAACCCCCACACAAGCAACACAAGCAATACAAGACACACTACAGACCCATAACATGTAATAACTAGTGGTGGGACTCGATACATTTTTTTAATTTAATTAATTAGAGGCTTCGAAATTAATCGCATTTTAATCGCATATCAATATTTGACACGAGAAGCAACATTTTTCAATTCAAATGGATTTTGGTATACGAGTGAATCAATGAATAGACATATACATACGTTTAAGCAGCTAAATCCTGTTTATTTTAGCTACACAGACCAACAGTTTAACATAAAGTGCCATCTCTACCATCTAAAATGGTAACAACAACAAAAAAAACAGGTCAAACGCGGTCTCTTCCGGTCCGTCCATATTTGAGCCTACAATCCGTCCACTGAGAAACGTTCCGTGGTGTTTGGAGTGCAAAAATAAAGTGCGATTAAAATGCGTTAATTAGTTTTAACGCGTTATTTTTTCTGTAATTAATTAATCGTAATTAACGCGTTAAAGTCCCTAGTAATAACACACATAAAACATGCATCATGTTTCCCCCCATAATCCTTTGCTCCCAGGGGCCGTACCCACGTGGCCAACACCCGGGGGGCCCCACATAGCCCCCACCTGAGGTGTCAGTCGGGTACCCCCTTGTGCGGGTAGAGCAGCACACCCACAAGTTGTCCCCAGGCCACCCCTTGTTGCTGCTGGTCTGTCCCCTGCTCCCGCTCCTCCTGTCACTGGCAGTACAGGCACTAAATCGCCGCACAGGGATGCCGGGAGGGAGCGTCAGCGTTGCTATGATGACCTCCCAGCTGGTGCAGCACCTCAAAGTTATATTCCTGTAGGGCCTCCAGCCTCCGGGCCACCTGGCCCTCCGGGTTCCGGTAGCTGCTGAACCAGCTGAGCGAGGCAGGGTCGGTGCATCGGACGAGCCCCTGCCACTGACACAGAGGCCACCCTGGCAGGGTGTAGGGGTGCATGGGGGTCCATGCTGTGGAGAGCACCCCCTTGGTGCCCCGCAGGACCCCCGGACGGACCAGGGTGATGTTGGACCTGGTGTCCACCTGGGCTCGGCAAGCATGGCCATCCAGCTCACAGTCCACATAGAGCCCCCTGGCGCGGCAAAGGCGGCCCATCAGAGTGCATCGGCCTTGGAGGGGCGATGGGGTTGGCAGCAGGTTTCCCGGCCGGGACCGAGGCTTGGGTGCGGGACAGTCCCGGGTGAAGTGACCAGGCTCATCACAGCGATGACAGCGGGTGGTAGCTAGCGTTGGTCATTGCCGGGTCTGGGGAACGGAGGGTGGCACCCAGCGGACGGGCTCCCCGTCGTCTTGGTCCTCCACCCCCAGCTTGTGGCCTGCCATTCTAATGTGTGGGCGGGCATTGGGGGGTGGCTCGGCGGAGGAATGATCGCCTCAGCCCGCTCCGCCTCCTGTAGATCGTCCAGTGACCGGGATACAGCCAGCCTTACATGCTGCCACAGGCATTCTGGGGACAGCGCACACAGGAAGGCATGCAGGGCAAGGTCCTCCTGGGCTGAACCGGGGGTAGCCACGTTGGGTGTGGAGCCACACATCCGCAGCAAGGTCGCCCAGATGCTCCCCATCCTGCCGATGGCAACTGGCCAGGTGCTCCCTGCTCTTGTCAGCAGACTGGCGCCGACCAATGCCTCTCTCCAGCGCTGTGATGAGGCTGTCAAAGCTGGTCCGGTCCACTGGAGCCAGGTCGAGAAGGATCTGCGCTGCTGGCCCCTCCAAGGCCAGGGCCAGGTGGACAGCAGCCTCATCGTCCTCCTAGCGGCTATACCGCGCTGCCTGCCGTACCTGGGCGAGGTATGGCTCCAACGGTGTACGCCCACCATACCGTGGCAGCTTAGCCAGGGCTCTGTGCGTGGCCATGGTGAGCAGAGAGCTGGCCAGCGGGGTTGCAGGACATTGCGGGTGTCGCCAGACCCCTCTGGCTTCAACTCCCACCCCCCATCCTCTCTCCTGCAGGCTGCCCTCCTCGAGCTCACAGAGTTCTTCTTCTAATATCAGTTCCATCCCACTTCTGACACCAATGTGGCAAGCGACACGAATCGAACAGAAGAGACAAACCACAACTCGGGCAACGGGAGTATTGTCACGTTATCCTGGGCCCCATACACCGCACGACACCAGATATAACTGTTTATTGGGGATTGCCACACACACAATCACAATGGGTTTCCCCCCATAGTCATGGCTGGCTCAGTCGGTCTGGGTCATAGTCTTGTCCTTTAAGTTGGTCAGTCAGTCTCCCTAGTCTGAGTTAACTCCCACACAAGCAACACAAGCAATACAAGACACACTACAGACGCATGACATGTGATAACACAGATAAAACACGCATCGTGTTTCCCCCCATAATCCTTTGCTCACAGGGGGCGTACCTCCCGCGGCCAACACCCGGGGGTCGCCACATATTTGACATGTTAAATATATCTTTTTTAACAAATACCAATAAATAATTTTTATTTGTAAAATTAGACTCACTCTCAAGCTCAAACTGGTTATATTCATTTGTGACTTGCTTATGTTGAAACTTTATTGTAATACGCGGTTGGATCACAATATATATCGATCGTAGGCTACTAAATCAAATCACAATGAACCGTCAAATATAGAATCGCAACGTTGCCTTCAAGAATCAAAACCATATCGAATCATTGTAACTCCCTGTGGTTTACACCGCTACGAGAAGCTGAGGAGACGGCGGTGGATGGATGGCGGGAGGTGTAAAAGCAGTCGCACGCCGTATATCTTGGCTTGTTTGAGTGCATGGTGTGCCGCTGGTGTCAGTGATATTTTTATGTCTGAACAGAGTAGCACACGCAGCATGAGCCGGTGTTTAGATAAGGAGACGATCATTTCGGCTTTTAAGGCACAAAACTTTACAGCTCAACAAAAAAAATATACAGACACAATCTCTCTCTCTCTCTCTCTCTCTCTCTCTCTGGCTTCCTCCGAGTCAATCAGAATAAGCAGCCATAGAGCCAACATCTACGCATGTTCACGCACAGAAAGCAAATGCTAATTTACCATTAATAGTCAGTTCACACATGTAGCTCACTCCTCACAGAGACATGGTAACAACACATACCCACAAACAGTATGACCAGAAACCTCGGCCTTGGCTTTAACCAGTTCTAATAGGGAGTTATTGATTTTCATAACCACCTGCAGTCCAGTATTTCTGCCTGAACTTGTGCGCGCGTGTGTGTGTGTGTGTGTGTGTCTGCTGCGTGAGTCACTGACTTTGGACAACCAGCTTATATCTGCCACCCCGTGGGGATTGAGAGAGAGAGAGAGAGAGAGAGAGAGGAGAGGAGAGAGGCGGGAGGCAGGCTGCACGTCAACCCACCCGGGGAGCTCCGTCGTGGGGGTAACCTCCGGCCCCCGCAGCCTCGCGTCGTCTGGCTGCAGACCGCCCCAGACTCGCGCAGCGCTGACTCACAGCCGCCAGAGCCAGCATCGCCGGGGTTTGTTTGTCGATAATGTTTGCCGGCGTGTCTCGCGGTACACCAACGAGTCGGAGACGTTCTGTCCCGTCGACTCCCAACGCATGCACTGCACCTCGGACAACAACATCCGCCTTAGACAGAAGATAGAAGATCGAAGATAGAAGGTAGAAGAGGGCGGGTAAACATTTTAGGACGGCCGTAAATGAGAGGTATGTGGAGAAGATTCTTTGGGGAGTTGGAAAAGGATGCATCACAACACCCTGACCTTGTTTCTCCAAAAGCCTACTTTCACCGCCGCATGCTGGCGACGGGGGGGGGGGCGGAGGAGGACGTTTCTCGTTTGTCTCAGTTGTGACTCATCGTTTAACACCCCCCCCCCCCCCCTTCCCTACATGACATCGTTTCATGTGCACTTTGCTTCTCTCCCTTTTTATCTGTATCCCCACCCTCCTCCCCATCTCCCCAACACCCGTCCAGAGCCTCCTCCTCCCTTCTCCATCCAAGCCAGCCAATCAGCTGCTCAGCTCCACTCCGCACCAACACATTAGTCTACATTATGACCAGTCTTACACCTCTCGCTCTCTCTCACTCGATGTCCGCATGGCTCACTCTGTCTCTCTGTCTCTCTGTCTGTCTCTTTGTCTCTCCATCTCTCTCTCTGTCTCTCCATCTCTCTGTCTATCTCTCTGTGTCTCTCTGTCTGTCTCTCGATCTCTCTGTCTGCCTCTCCGTCTCTCTGTCTGTCTGTCTGTCCTGTCTATCTCTCTCTGTGACTCTCTGTCTGTCTCGTCACCTCTCTGCCTTTCTGTCTCTCGGTCTATCTCTCTCTGTGTCTCTCTGTCTCTCTGTCTCTCCATCTCTCCGTCTCTCTGTCTATCTCTCTCTGTGTCTATATGTCTGTCTCTCTCTGTGTCTCTCTGTCTGTCTCTCCATCTCGCCGTCTCTCTGTCTATCTCTCTCTGTGTCTCTCTGTGTCTCTCTGTCTGTCCCTCTCTGTGTCTCTCTAGCACAGCATGTGACACCAGGACAGCACTAGCTCTTGGCGGCTGCCCCCCCCCCCCCCTCCTAAAGGCTCAAGTTCTTTGGGGCCGTCGTAGTGAGCGCGAGGCGGGCCCCTTCCCTGCGCGGCGCCGCTACGCCACGCGGGGCCTATCGGGCTACCAATGCACTTTGAAAGATGACTTACTGCTCGGAGCATCTCATTGCTATGCTAACACATCCATCAATATGTCTGGAGGTGAATTTGGGAAGCAGACCCTCCTTCTCAAATGAGATTAGATGTGCCCCCGTCTCGCCTACCTTCCCAGCGACCCACCCCACCCCCCCTTCCCCGAACGATCCAGCCACAGCTGAGGAAATAAGGGTGCCCTCCCTCGATGTGATTTGTACCGTTACAAGGCAGGTGGGTGGGGTGCAAGACTGGCGACAGACAGGTGGATGGAAGGGACAGACATGCAGGTCGAGAGAAAGAGACAGAGAGAGAGACAGAGGCAGAGAGAGAGAGAGAGAGAGAGAGAGACACAAGCAACACAAGCAATACAAGACACACTACAGACGCATGACATGTGATAACACAGATAAAACACGCATCGTGTTTCCCCCCATAATCCTTTGCTCCCAGGGGGCGTACCCACGTGGCCACAGGGGGCGTACCTCCGCGGCCATATATTTGACATGTTAAATATATCTTTTTTTAACAAATACCAATAAATAATTTCTCACTCTCAAGCTCAAACTGGTTATATTCATTTGTGACTTGCTTATGTTGAAACTTTATTGTAATACGCGGTTGGATCACAATATATATCGATCGTAGGCTACTAAATCAAATCACAATGAACCGTCAAATATAGAATCGCAACGTTGCTTCAAGAATCAAAACCATATCGAATCATTGTAACTCCTGCGGTTTACACCGCTACAAGAAGCTGAGGAGACGGCGGTGGATGGATGGCGGAGGTGTAAAAGCAGTCGCACGCCGTATATCTTGGCTTGTTTGAGTGCATGGTGTGCCGCTGGTGTCAGTGATATTTTTATGTCTGAACAGAGTAGCACACGGCAGCATGAGCCGGTGTTTAGATAAGGAGACGATCATTTCGGCTTTTAAGGCACAAAACTTTACAGCTCAACAAAAAAAAATATACAGACACAATCTCTCTCGCTCTCTCTCTCTCTCTCTCTCTGGCTTCCTCCGAGTCAATCAGAATAAGCAGCCATAGAGCCAACATCTACGCATGTTCACGCACAGAAAGCAAATGCTAATTTACCATTTATAGTCAGTTCACACATGTAGCTCACTCCTCACAGAGACATGATAACAACACATACCATACAAACATTATGACCAGAAACCTCGGCCTTGGCTTTAACTAGTTCTAATAGGGAGTTATTGATTTCATTACCACCTGCAGTCCAGTATTTCTGCCTGGAACTTGTG